>CALNXK010000412.1:117500-120000 GCA_942486035.1 Porites lobata
CATTATTCTTTCAACCCTTTAAGCCTTTTAAGCATCAAATTTCTCCTTGTAATATCAATGCTTTGTAAAACAGAGTGTTCATGAGAATTATGGACATGATCACACAATTTTCTTGATATTTTATCAACTTCTTCCCACTACTTCTGTAGGAAATGAATAGGGGCAACAAATGGGCATTCAAATTTTGATCTTAGGGTTTAAAGGGTTTTAAAATTCTCTATTCTTAATGCATTTATTTTGCACTTATTTGTCAGACAAGAGAAATAATGCATTGTGCATAGTGCAAGGTAAACCTTACTTAAAACAAAACAAGTACTGAAATCTACAGTGTAAATGTATAACCAGACAACACCATCCTTACCATCTTCTTTAGTTGAAATGGCTTTAAGGTTTTTTCATTAGATATGTTTATCATTCTCCCTGTTTTAAATAGGGGACAGTGAGGGGATGAAAGAAGTGCCTTTTAACTTCTCCACTGGCTTAACTACAGAATACAGGGTCACTTATTTCCTTATCATTAGATAATAAAATTAAAAGCATCTAATGACCCGTTCTTCAAAGCCTTCCGACAAGGTGGACTTGAATGACCTGAATTCTGTTTCATCAAACGTGGTTAAAATAGCTCAGACTTTAGCATTTGGTAGAAAGAGAGCGAATCTGGGCTTCTTACCTGGTCTTACTATCGGCTTTTTCCAGCAAAGTCTTGATTCTTGGAGAGCGTTAATTGTCATATTTGTGCAGTTCATCTTGAAAACCGTTGCGCCTCACGAGGCTTCTGTCTCCGATTCTTCACGACGAACTTCAAGAGCGAAGTGATGAATCAACGACGGCTCATAGTTCGAAAATAATTAGTAACAACATCTTGAATGTCCTTTGATGCTGTCGAGAAGTATAATACAAGACTCCCTGATCCCCAAAGAAACTGGCATGTTCGCAACCGTTGCAGTACTTTCAAATGGACGCCAAAAGGACGACACCAAAGAGCATGTGCCTAGGGAAAGCGCGCTGACCAGTATTGTTTCCAAAATATGTTTTCGATTGTTTACATGTCGTGTCGTTTTTAGCCTGCGTGGCAGGCGTTCGAAATTTTAAAAACCTTTTACTTATGAATCAGAAAATATATGTACATGATGGCTGGGTCTTTGTTTGCTATCAATACCGAGGGATATTGTACTGTAACGCCCTCTCAGCGTTTAGTTTGCGTGACGCATCATGCAATGTTATCGATATTGAAATCACGTGCAGAACATTCGGGAGCGTGATTGTAGTTTTGTTTCCGATTTACACCTTCGCTTGAGGCAAAGGTTCGCTCGAAACCATGATTTACCTTACAGACTCTGACTGTCGTCACGGTTTTAGGTCTACGTTAAAGTTATCTTAGTACCTTACTCGACTAAACGGACCTTACTTTGGATTGTGTCAAACGTATGGTTACTTCAACCGAACACCGCGGTCTCCTTACGCCCCTTTTGACGGCAAAAGGCGGTCGCTCCGAGTAGACCTTGTTGGGGCCAAATCAGAATTTTAATTTGGCTATCGGAAGGGTCAAATTGAGAGGAATTGCCAAAGTAGCTTTTACTGTAGCCGATTCAGAAATTAGATGGGCCGAATTGGTACCATCTAGAAATATTTTGACTCTTTCTGTCCAAAACGGCCCAGCATGTTCCAAATCGGCCCTCGAGAAATTGGGGCCGATTTGGCCTTTGGGGTCGATTTGGCTCTTTTCATTTTACAGTGAAGAACTATGCAGATCAAATACCTGCCCTCGACGATCTCTCATAAAATAAAATAAAATAAAATTTAAAAAAAAGTAAGTAGTGCAGTGGAGTGGTAGGAGAGTAACTACAAAAAAATTTTGATTGGATTGCAAGCCTTGGAAAACACTCTTTTTTCGGAGGAAACACTGAGTTACATGTAAATATTTACCAAGGAGGAGTAAGGATAATTCTTTCATTTCATTTCATATTCGTATTTTATTAAAGACGTCCAATAAAAAAAATGTGCGGGAAATCTACCTCGGGCACAAAAATCACTTCATACGGATCTTTCAGAGACTAGGTCTTGACAAAAAGGAATTTATCAGTAAGGAGTAATTTTACCGGCGTTGCTGTTAGCTTGGTCCAATGAAAATAATAATAATAACAAATAAATAAACATTGGGGATAACAAAATATTTTCGATTCCCTTTTCAGAGACCCATTTGAATTTCAGTTTTAGGTTAATTAAGTGACCAAAGTTAGGGTCTAAGACCAGTTGTTTCATCGGGTTTTCAAGCCAAAAAAAGTCATAATAGTTAGTAACAAAAGTGAAATCCAGTAGATACTTACTGTGTTGAGCGTTGGCCAGTTGAAGCAAAGCAAATACTAAGAGTGAAACAAATAAACAAAGAAGTAGCTGTTAAAATGGCATCATGACACTTGATTTACTGTTTATTTCTTTGCCAAATTATTGGGATCCGAACAATTAAGTTCGACGCCAAGAGGTCTTTGCACGATCACAC
>CALNXK010000412.1:125000-224462 GCA_942486035.1 Porites lobata
TGTCAAGTAGCGCTGCGGGGTTAAGTTGTACAGGCCTCAAATGTCATGCATACTGTAAATTCAACACCGCAAAACGCAGTTTTATTCATGTTTGTCTTTTGATTGTTTTGTTTAGTATTCTTGTTTTTGGCTGTTTGGAATCAGACGATCGCAGCTGCCGGCGATTGCGGCATTTCTCGCTGGTAAACAGTTCTATTAAATAAAATTGAAGCTTTGCAAACAATGAAGCGTTGTACAGCGAAGGGACGTTATGCGGCCGTAAATTTCAGTTTCGTTCCGTTTTGAGCTAACGTTTACTGCCTATGGGTTTTTTTCTGCGCAATAAACCTGGCGAAAAGTGTCAGACGATATAATTCTAACATGCATCTACACTATTCAGCCGTAAATTCGTGATTGACAATCCCGACTTTTCCCCAGTCTGAAATAATTTAGGCAAAGTCGAAGCGATCAGCGTTTTGGGCATCCCCCACCGGGGATGCCCAAAACGCTACGGATTTGGGAATGGGGATACCCAAAACGCGGGGATGCCCAAAACGCTGTGACAGCGGCAGCTCTGCGAGGAATTCGCACCTCAGCCAGTGGGGACGAATAACAATGATAAATACCATTCTCTTTCTATTTTGGTTTTCATTAATTAGTGACAGGATATGATTGATTTCATCAAATAATATGGATACGTTTTTCAATTGGTTTGATGTCATTTGTATGTTTTTTTTTTTCGCAATATCAATAATAACTTTAATTGTATGATACTGATACTTTCTTTGGTATGGACTCTTTTTTTTAATCCTATAAATATGATCCCCAAAATTCTTATATTTCTTAACAGTCGTATAATGATGTTGACTACCACAATTAATACATTGTACATACAGCAGGGGCACCCAACGACGGTTTCCTCCTAAATACATTGAAACACTTTTTAGGCTACCCACAGTACTTTTAGACCTATAGAAATGCATTCTAAGAGGCGCTATAAAATTTGTATCTGTTCGGTCGTCCTAGGGCAGCTTGACTCTTTTCGAAATTGCAAGGGCTTCCGTATTAGTTTCCCGAAAATTGCATCTAAATTTAGATGCAATTTTAAGTTGAAGTTGAAATTAGAATTTTTCTGATTCTTCTCTCCGTCGCATTGTCGAATCCGAAAATTTTAGGTTTCCCTTTTCTACGAAAAATAGCCTAACTTGGGGCCTAAAATTCGAAATTAAACTTTAGTAAATCGTAGGGAATTTACTAGATATGCTACGAAATTTGTACAGAAATGGAACGGTCATCTAGAACGTTTTAGCCTTCCTCAAGCTATGGAAAATGTTAGGCAATTTTGGCTTCTCCGAACAGATATTTTACAGAAAACAGTCGCTGGGCGCCCTTGATACAGTCCCATCATCTTGAATAAGTTCTGGTTCAACATGGTCGTATGAATTTTAAGTTGTTTATCACAAAATGGACAATAGCTAATAAACTTTGCCGGGAAACTGTGCTCTGTATACATGTATACATAAACAACAACATTCTAATGAGTCATATCCTCGATCGGGAAACCCCCTAACGCATTACATCATCGACTTCCTGTTTTCCTGAGAATGTCTCGCCATGGTGCCTTTTTCCTATTTCATATAAACGCACGCATCCACGAAATTTTAAATAATAATAGTTTCAAAAATATTTACCAATATAAAGTTTCCCAAAAAATTGAATCCATTAGATGGAAAGTGGTATTGAGATGGCTGGAAATGAGATCAAAATTCATCTAGTGCCGCCACCTCTAATACTACTTACAGCTGTCCTAAAAACTTCACTCAAAAACAATTTCAAATGATTTTTCCCTTTGAATAAAAGTATCCCAAAAAAGGACGTATATCACCTGATTCCGTGCTTGCTGCAACCTCGGGGTCTTAACTGAAGATAACGCATGTTAATGCAAAATGAAGCAGACTAAATAGGCGCTGTAAATATGTACATTTGCCGTCTTTAACTTAATAAAAGATACCAGTTGATAACTTTCTTTTCTTTTAACGCACAGAGACCCATTTCATGTCAAACATCGACAATCAGTGATATAACTTTGTTAAATCAGTTTTTTCCCGAACTTCCTCGAATCACGTCAATGCATCTATTTGTTAGCATATAGAGAATGATCTTAAAATGTAACTCATCGCATGTAAAGAAAGCAAGAACAGGTAATTAAAAAAGTCGTTTTGCTATGCTGTGAGCAAACATCTTATCACGAAACACGCTCCATGGTATTTTAACTGAGCTGGAGGTATCATTAACTTGAGACCCAACTATGTGCATACACCACAACCATCATTCAATGTGCTCACGCTTCAATATCACCCTGTCGGCTTAAACTTCTACGAACAAACTAAAGACATATCTATATAGACAATGGCAATCAACAAGGTAATAAGAAATGCTGTGAAGTTTCATTTAACTCTAGTCGGCCAGAGCAACCCGTCCTTGGAAAGAAATGCAAAGCTTCGAGGTCTTAAAGCAGGTGAAGACTTAAGCTTCCTTAATTAAACTTACTCAATACACATGATTGCGTTCCTAAATTGCGCATGAAAATGACGTGCAAACAAACTTTTTTGGGAACGTGTTAGGAACACTGAATGCCCGCAAATTCCCAGGTCTAAAAAAAAAAATAGCTGTCACTTATTTAAACGATATTCAAAATGTCCCCAGTCTGTTCCTAACGTTCATTTTTGATTTGCAAATGCGGGGTATGTTGATTTTGTGAAAACCTGTGAGACACATAGCAATCAATATCCAGCAGTTTTTAATATTATTGCTCAGTTTTTTTTTCAGAATTTATAAACTTCAGCAAACTTTATAATATCGTTTATAATATCGTTTAATGACGAGACAAATGGCGGAGAATAACTCGGTTATGGCGTGACCAGGGTTTACGGGTTGAGAAAATAAATAAATAAATTAACTGAACTAGCCTTACCTTTCATGTAACATAACGAAACTGTATTTATGCAACGCTTCATTTTACACTGTGCGTGGTCACCATTTGTGCGTTTTCTTGTAACTGGGATGAAAGGTTTAAGGCTCAGAAATTATTCTATGGTCTCTAATTTGAATTTGCGAGTAAGCCAATATGATTTGTTTACAATAGGCCCTTTGGAGCTAACTGATCACGTGGTACAAAACCGCCGAGCTGGAGAGCAAACGTCGCACTGGGAAAAGACAAACAAAGGAAATTACCATTTAAAATTAGGTTGCCTTTTGTTTGTCTTGTCTCGGTGCGACTTCTGCTCTCCTGCACGACTGTTTGTTCCACGAGAATGGCTAGCTGCAAAGCGCCAATTACAGTGAACTAAATATATACCTTGTGGTTAATTGTATTAAAAAGACAGGAACTTCTAAAAGACCTTTTTTTTTTTATTTACATATTTGGCACTTGGTTTTTGGCCAAAAGCAAAGGGCGCTTTCCATTTAGGAAAAAAACCCGGAAATTTCGGTGGTAGCAAAAGTGGAATTTCTGATTGGTAAAAAGGTGTTCCATTTGGTCGTAAACCCCGGTACGTGGCGGTGCCCGACCGTGGACCTGGAACTGGTACAAACTACGAGAAACGTAAATGGAACATGAGATTCCGTTCGGAAATTCCAACCGGGAAAACGGGACCACCTTTTTAGATTTTCCACTTTTTCTGGGAATTTTCCAGTGAGACAAACCGACGAAACGTGTTCCATTTACCGCCGAACCGGAAATTCCGGAAATTTTGAGTAAATGGAAAGCGCCCAAAGTCTCGCATTCGTTCATGCCAAGAACAATCGGCCATTTCCGACTTCCTAACACCCGCCCTTTCCAAAAAAAGCTAAGTTGAGTGCAACACCTTAGTGTGATAATGACCTTCATTTGCAAGAGCATTAAAAAATATTTATATTCGTATCAATGGCTTCGCACTTATCTTCGCTTTCAAACAGACGTTTGGGGTAACCGAGATATACCCTACTACCTCATATTGTAAGCGTATGCATGGTATAAACTTCTAGCCTGTAGCGCCAGTCATGCAGGCTAGGCAACTTCTCAGTAGCTTGGGAAATTTCGTATTCAAGGATTACAGACTTTGCGGTCTTAGAGACATTCTTCCGCTTATGAAGCCAATCGGTGGTTTCAATTTTCTAGGGGCGAAATATATAAACCCTTGGACGTACATGCAAATTCATACCGCCATTCATACCGAGAGTTTTTGATATATTGCAGCATTTCGAAAGGAATTTACCTTTAGTGGAAAGCCTTTGATCTTCCCTACAATATAAGGTATATTTTATGGTTAATGGCGCTACTGGGAGGCAGTGGCGTCACCAACAATGGTCGCCGTCTTGGATTTTTCAGGTTAAAACAGCGAGAAAAGGTGATTTTTTGTGCTTGAGATGAAAAATAACACATAAATAAGCTCTTTGCATGATTTTAGCCACAAGGTTTACTTTTATTTTTTTAAAAAAGTTGTTAAAACATGTACTTTCACTCTAAAATGGCTTGACCACCTCTTACTTATGACGTCATATCTCGTAACCATAGAAACTGACCATCACTGAACTTAACTCAAAATGCGCGCGATGGATGAACGAACAGTGACTGAAAACATCAGGTGCTGATGTTTTATCCTCTAGGAGAAAACTCAAGGGGGGGGGACATCCACCTCCCTCCCCCTCCCTTGTACGTCCAAGGGTTAATATAAGCTTGCATACAAAATAAATGATTCAAAATTTACCATGTATAGAACACTGAAAAAAACAGTACATGATATATATATATATATATGATGTTAATAAATCTAAAGAGCACTATGATAGCACACAAATGCTCGTTTCAATTTGTTTACTGTAAACATCTTTTAATGGTAAAATTTTGGCCCAAAAAGTGCTCTGGGAAGAGAGCGAATGGAAACGAACGTTTTCCTTTCTCTCCCTCCGCCCCCCTCTCAAATTTTAGATCTTCTCTCTCCTAACCTAAAATGAAGGCCTGAAACTCACGCCAACTTGCCGTAGCAAATTGCTGCCATTAAGTGTCCAACTTGGGGCCTGAATGTCATTGGGTCAAAGTAGGAAAATGAAATTTGGTGAATACAAAAGAATTAAATCGGACATTGATAGACAGAAAGACAACGTCGTGCTATTCTTATCAGAAGCGCTCGAATTTATTTACCCTCGCAGAGTAAATTCGCCACCAATTTTCCAATTTCCTTTATTTTAGTTCTCTGATCACGAGGCATGTCAAGTGACAATATGTGAAGCACAAGATAATTTATATTCCTATTCTCTCAGTAAATCATACACTTTTCCAGGTAACATAGTCAGAGAGACCATGCCAATGAATCTCACTCGTAGTGTCCCGGACGTATGTCTTGCCAATCTTGGTAACTATGGTCTTTATGAATCATGTTTACCCATAAGCCGCTATTTAAGTTATTACAATATAGTGACTTTGAGGGAAAAAGTAAAAAGGAAACAAATTTATTTCTTGAATTGCATCGAGATAGACATTAATTTAACTTGTACAAACAACATACAATTACCCATCCCTAAAGCCAATAATTCTCGATGTAGAGTGGCTGTTTTATTTGGCTGCTCGACACTGTGTCTTCTACTTTCTCCAAGTCACAGCTAGCTGCTTTCAGGAGAGCGGGAAAGAGGCAATTTTACTCGGTTCTCTTAAGTTACATAAAAAATGCTTTATTCCACACCCTTGCCAGTAACGGCTACGCTAATTTTCCTGAAAACAGTTAGGAGTGATATATCAAAGTCACCTAAAGCCTGGCCTCCGAATGAGTTCGATAGAATGGAAAGAATGACCTTAAACCGTTTTGAGAGGCCCAAACCATCATCTGTGAGCAACGGGAAAAGCTTGGTGGCGAGAACAACTGAACCTTTCGCTGTGCATTCAGGAATGGACGCGCTAAGAAAAGGAGGAACTGCAATGGATGCTTGTTTGGCGACAGCTGTTGCAGGTATACAAAAAAATGGGATCTTTTTTATAGCTCCCTGACTAATTGTTCCTTGTCCATATGTTAAATCTATAATCATGAAAACCTTAAAACAGGGATCGTGAATCTAAAGGGGCAGATGACTCGAAAAACGGGGCGATGTTATTTTGATTATCTCCATTTGTGATTTCATCGTGTCATTAACATTCAAGAAAACAGATTTGGTTTTACAAAATGGACAATATCTTCATTACTTTAATATCAGTATTAGCTCCACTTACTCCCCCCAGCCGAACAACCCCACCCCCCTCTTCTGTCTCCCAAGCTAAAATGAAGACCTGAATTAAACTCACGCCAACTTGTAGTAAACTGCTGCCACGAATTTTCCAACTTAAGGCCTGAATGTTAAACACGTTAAAGTAGGAAAATGGTTTGCATTCATAATTTTGTTGAATAGAAAAGAATTAAATTGGACATTGGTAAACAGAAAGACCTTGTTGCGCTATTCTTGTCAGAAGCGCTCGAATTTATTTACCCTCGCAAAGTAAATTTGCCACCAATTTTCCAATTTCCTTTATTTTAATTATCTGATCCCGAGGAATGTCACGTGTATGTGAAGCACAAGATAATTTCTATTCTTGTTCCTTCAAGATCATTTTCATTCTAAGTAAATCATACACTTTTCCAAGTAACAGTCAGAGGGACACTTAATCAATGAATCATGCGCGTTGCCAGTCTGGGTAACTATGGTCTTAATGAATCATGTTTACCCTTAAGCAGCTATTTAAGCTATTAAAATATAGTTACTTTGAGGGAAAAAGTAAAACAAAAATTAGTTCTTGAATTGTGTCGAGATAGACATTAACTCAACCTGTACAAACAACATACAATTACCTATCCATAAAGCCAATAATTCCCTATGCAGAAAGGCTAGTTTATTTGTTGTACCAAGTTTGGCTGCTCCCTCCACTTTGTTTTCTACTTTTTTCCAAGTTACAGCTAGCCGCTTTCATCAGAGAGGGAAAGAGCCAATTTTGCTCGTTTCTCTAAAGTTACTTAAAAATGCTTTATTCCACATTCTTGCCAGTAACGGCTACGCTAATTTGCCTGAAAAAAGTTAGGAGTGATATTATATCATTGTCACCTAAAACCTGGCCTCCGAATGACTTCGATAGAATGGAAAGAATGACCCTAAACCGTTTTGAGAGGCCCAAACCATTAGTTGTGAGCAACGGGAAAGGCCTGGTGGCTGGAACAACTGAACCTTTCGTTGTGCATTCAGGAATGGATGCGCTAAGAGAAGGCGGGACTGCAATGAATGCTTGTTTGGCGGCAGCTCTTGCAGGTATCCAAAAAGTTGGGATCTTTTTCATAGCTCCCTGACTAATTGATCCTTGCCCATATGTTAAATCTATAATTATGAAAACTTTAAAACAGGGAGCGTGGGCAGATGACTAGGGAAATGGGGCGATGTTAATTTGATTATCTCCATTTGTGATTTCATCACAGATTTGGTTTTACAAAATGGACAATATCTTCATTACTTTAACATCAGCATTAGCTCCACTTACTCCCCCCAGCCCCCAACCCCCCCTCCCGCAACCCCCTCACCCACACACACACACGAGGGTGATACGGGACCCCTATAATGGTCCATACGGGATGGTTCCGTTCGTTTCGTTCCCCCTTTTTTAAGCTTCAGGTATATGAAAGGTTGGCGTTTAACGAATTGATGTATACTATAGTATCCGAAAGAATAATCTCTCACTTAGGCATTTAAAAAGAGTTTATGGCTGTGTTATTGTGGAAAAAACAAACAGGCAAAAAAAAAAAGCTCCCTGTTTTGCCAATTTGGAAAACAATAGATTAGAATAGATTCAGTGTATTGAGTAGTGTCTCATACTTCTTCGTTATAGAGAGTACCCTAGCAACAGGTTCCTACGTTTTGTATGCTGGTGTTACTCAAATCCTTTATTACGAGAAATCTTCTACTAGAGTGTTCAGTATAAATGGTGGCTGGAATACTCCTCTTCACGGGGACCCGTCTCAGATCCCTAAGGTCCACACCACTGGAAACAATGGTGCGTCAGTCCTCGTTCCTGGATTCATTGCTGGCGTTGTTGATGCTGCCCAGAAGTTTGCAAAGTTCCCTTTGGAAACCTTATTTGAATCTGCTTTATTTTTCTCTGAAAATGGTTTCAAAATGTCCGCTAAGTTGGCGAATTCGAGAGGCCGCTCAACACATGATATAATGGTCGTAAGGTTTTCGTGTCCGGAAACGACTGGGGTGGAGTTGAATTGATGGAAAAGTTGAACCTGATGGAAATGGCGGGAATTGGTCAAACGCCAAGCTCTAACTACCTTATAAATGCAACTGAATTTTTCTTGTTTGCCTCGATCTCTCATTTTCGTTTTTTCGTCTCCACCTATTTGCATAGTACTCCAAACGGTGTGTCAATTTTGAAAGAAAATCTGGACTTGGACTTATCAAATCGCTATTCCAGAAAAACCGCAAAAGTCATTTGGCATAGGATTGGCTCGTCCGAAAAGATGAAAGACATTAATTGCATAATAAAAAAACTACTTGGAGGGAGCAAGAGCAAGGACGACTTTATTCACGGCTCAGATGCAATTTTTGCACCAGAAAAAGATGGTAATACTTGCTCTATGATTCGCACCATAAACAGTTAAATGTGGGGAACAGGGCTGTTTGCTCAGGGTGTTGCCCTTCCTCATTCTGCTGCGATATTCAAGGCATTCGTCAAGCAGACGAAACCCGGGGAGAGGCTTGCTGTTGGCCTTCAGCCTGTTATAACGTTCAAAACCGAGAACTCCACTCAAGCTGTCCGTCCTGTCATGGTTCTCTCAGTTGTTGGCTCATCGTATCCTGTTGTTGTTTCGCAGTATGTGACGAATCTGTTGGACAGTAAGATGAATCCAAAGGAAGCCATGGAGTCTGCCACTTTTCTACTGCCGAGTTTTTCAGATTTCTTCCAGTCTGTTCCCTTAGAGTAGTCTCAGTTGACGACAAGGTGCTGCAGGAAGTGCGAAACATGGGTCAAGGCGTTACCGAGGTAGACTACTTGACGGCGTATAGACCGATTGGTTTGGGGGTGGCGCTGATGATCGATGACAACGTCAGGCTGATCGCACGGCTAGTTTGGCTTTGCAGCGGACTATATCTCACCGTTGCATGACTGATCAGTTTTTGGTTTCTTGGGCTCCCCTGGGTATAAATGTCAATTCGGCGGCACTTTTGACTCCGCTTGTCTTAGTTCAACGTTTCTGGGTAACTGACTACTAACCTATCCCTCCCCTAAGCCAACATTTTTCCCTAAGTGAGAAGTAGAGTGCTAATGTTGGCTTAGGGGAGTCTTAGGTGGCCAGTTACCCATGGAAACGTTTTATGATCCGTTCAATTATAGTGGATGATCGTGACTGAGTCTATACCCTACACCTTAGTGACTCTCTTGGTCTGTTCGTTTTGACAGTGAATGGCAGTGGTTAACTCCATATGCTATGGTTGGTGGTTTGCTAAGCTCGTTTGCCTCCTGACTCGGCAGTGCGTTAACGAGCCAGATAGAAGGTTCTGCTTGTTTAATACGCTCTTCTCACTTACGGTAATATGCCCGTCTAACCTCGTTTACGGGTAAAAATTCTTTTGAAATTCAAATACGAAAACGTCGTCTGATTAGCATTTCAAAGGACTTTTTACTCAAAAACGAGGTTAGACGGGCATATTACCATACGTGAGAAGAGCGTATATGGGGTTCAAAATGACCCGGTATATTTTTCGCTTATAAGGGAAAGAGTTCTCTTCCGTGGCTATTTATTGACTAAAATCCTTGTGAAAAACCTGTCTAAAAATTCCCGCAGGTTTTAAGCAGTTCTGTTAGCCACGTGTTACCTCACTATGCAAGAATAGAAAATATATATATAACAATGGTTCCTTGTTTCTGGGATAAACTAGGTTTAAGGCTCAGGAATTATTCTATGGTCACTAATTTGAATTTGCGAGTAAGCCAATATGATCTGCTCACAAAATATAGGCGCGCCCTTTGCACTAGCCTTTCACGTGGTACAGAGAGCAAAAGTCGCACTGGAACGAGACAAACAAGGAAATTACCATTTAAAATTATGATGTTTTTTGTTTCTCTTGTCCCAGTTCGACTTTTGCTCTCCGGCACGCCCGTTTTGTTCCACGTGAATGGCTAGCTGCCAAGGGCCAAATATATCCCTTGTGATTGATTGTCGTGCTAGATCCGGATCCGGAAGCCACATAGAGATTAAAAAGGTATTAAAGAGACAGGAAATAGCGCTTTGCACTACTGACATCACAAATTTCAGGTCCCTGTTGTGACTCATACATTGAACTTGATCCGTATAAGGGACCATTAGAAAATGTATAAGTGGGAAGGGAAGGGAGTGGGGGGAGGGGCGAAGTGCAAAAAAAATATTCGAGCAAGGGAAAATTAAATGAAAAAATTCTTGCACGCCAATTAACCCTAAAAAAATTCACACAATGAATTTGATGATGAAAAAAATATTCCTGCGGCTCAAAAGTTCCCCACCACCCCATAACTTTTCTAATGGTCAGTCCCTAAGAGTTTTGTATGGGAAAGTGTAGCCTGTGAACAGCAGACGTATTTCCGGGTGTTGACCGGAAGTACGTCTGCTGTTTGCTGGCTAGGGAAAGTCACGTTAGCCAACAAATTTACGTCGTCTTTAAAGACTTTTATCGTCAAGAGAAACAAAATCCAGCCTGTTTTCAATAGCATATATCCTGAAAATTATTAACGTGTGCCAAGACAAGGTTAAACGTGGAAAAAAAACTGAACAGATGAGTGATTTTATTTACAACGGCGGTGTCATTACTGTGGGTAATATGTATAAAATACGGCAAGTATTTAAGTGCGAAGGCAACTTTTGTTACGCTACTACAGGATATAAAGTACTGTACGGTACCTACCTGGCCGCACAATCAAACATAACAAACTTGTTCAATTTCCGGTTTGTGCTAATGTAGGTGTGCTTTTTTAGCTTAGAAATTATGGCGGTAATACCTTTTATATATTAGAACAAAGCTCAAAAATCATGTAAAAAACGCTCATTGCGAATTCTAGCTATGAACAGTTGTCATGTCGGAAACGCATGTTGCTCATCCAAAGGCTCTGAGCAGAATGCAAAGTTTGTCTGAGTCACGCGGGGGGTCTAAGGTAACAAAACCTATTGGCATAAACTTCTAGCCTGTAGCATCTGTCATGCAGGCTAGGCAACTTCACAGTAACTGGGGAAAATTCGTATTCAGGGATTACAGACATTGCGGTCTTAGAGTCATAAGTGGTTTCAAACGAGGTGCAATTTTTCCAGGGGTGAAATGATTTAACCCTTGGACGCAAATGCAAATCCATACCCCCACCGTGGTACAAGAGGGGGTGGATGGACCCTCCCCCCCTAGAGTTTTTGATGTGTTGCAGTATTTCGAAACGATTTTACCGTTAGTGGAAAGCCTTTGATCTTCTCTACAAGATGAAATATATTCTATGGGTAGTGGCGCTGCTGGGGGCCTGTGACGTCACCAACAATAGTCGCCATCTTGGCCGCCATCTTGGATTTTACCAAGAATGAGAAATCAGGTTAAACTGCGAGAAATGGTGATGTTTTTTGTGCTCGAGAGGAAAAATATAACATAAATAAACACTTTGCATGATTTTAGCCACAGGATCTACTTTTATTGTTGAAAAAAGTTGAAAAAACATGTACTTTTACTCAAAAATGATTTGACCACCTCCTACTTATGACGTCATATCTTGTAACCATAGAAACTGACAATCACTGTACTTGACTCGAAATGCGCGCGAGGGATAAACGAACAGTTACTAAAAACATCAGTTGCTGATCTGCTCAGTACTCTGAGAGAAAACTCACAAAAACCTTAGACAGTGGCATTTACCCCCCAATTGTACGTATGAGGGTTAATATAAGCTTGCATCCAAAATGAATGATTCCAAATTTATCATGTATAGAACACTTAAAATCAATTACGTGATATAAATTATGATAATATTTCTAAAAAGCAATATGATAGTACACAAATGCTAGTTTCAATTTGTTTCACTGGTAAACGTCTTTTTAATGGTAAGATTTTGGGCAAAAAATTGCTCTGAGGAGATAGCGAATAGATAAAAAGGCTTTCCTTTCTCTCCTACCTCCCCTTCTCAAATTTTAAATCTTCTGTCTCCCACGCTAAAATGAAGACCTGAATTAAACTTATGCCAACTTTTAGTAAACTGCTGCCACCAATTTTCCATCTTAAGGCCTGAATGTCAACAAATTAAAGCAGGAAAATGGTTTGTATTCATAATTTTGTTGAATAGAAAAGAATTAAATCGGATATTGGTAAACAGAAAGACCTCGTTGTGCTATTCTTGTCAGAAGCGCTCGAATTTATTTACCCTCGCAAAGTAAATTCGCCACCAATTTTCTAATTTCCTTCATTTTAATTTTCTGATCAGGAGGCAGGTTACGTGTATGTGAAGCACAAGATAATTTCTATTCTTAGTCCCTCAAGATCATTTTCATTCTGAGTAAATCATACACTTCATGGTAACATAGTCAGAGGGACACTGAATCAATGAATCATGCGCGTCCGTCCCGGACGTATGTCTTGCCAGTCGTGGTAACTATGGTCTTAATGAATCATGTTTACCCTTAAGCAGTTATTTAAGCTATTAAAATATAGTGACTTTAAGGGAGAAAGTAGAACAAAAATTAGTTCCTGAATTGTATCGAGATAGACATTAACTCAACCTGTACAAACAACATACAATTACCCATCCCTAAAGCCAATAATTTCCGATACAGAGTGGCTAGTTTATTTGTTGTACATTTGGCTACTCGTCACTTTGTTTTCTAATTTTTCCCAGTTACAGCTAGCCGCTTTCATCAGAGCGGGAAAGAGCCAATTTTACTCGGTTCTCTAATGTTACTTAAAAAAAAATGCTTTATTCCACTCTTGTTAGTAACGGCTGCGCTAATTTTCCTGAAAACAGTTAGGAGTGATATATCATTGTCACCTAAAACCTGGCCTCCGAATGAGTTCGATAGAATGGAAAGAATGACCTTAAACCGTTTTGGGAGGCCCAAACCATTAGCTGTGAGCAACGGGAAAGGCCTGGTGGCGGGAACAACTGAACCTTTCACTGTGCATTCAGGAATGAACGCGCTAGGAAAAGGCGGGACTGCAATTCGATGCTTGTTTGGCGACAGCTCTATCAGGTATACAAAAAGTTGGTTTCTTTTTCATAGCTCCTTGACTAATTGTTCCTTGCCCATATGTTAAATCTAGAATCATGAAAACTTTAAAACAGGGAGCGTGAATCTAAAGGGGCAGATGACTCGAAAAATGGGGCGATGTTATTTTGATTATCTCCATTTGTGATTTCATCGTGTCATTAACATTGGCTTTACAAAATGAACAATATCTTCATTACTTTAAAGTTACCATTAGCTCCACTTACTCCCCCCAGCCCCCCCCCCCCCCACACACACACACACGAGGGTGATAGGGGACCCCTATAATGGCCCATACGGGATGGTTCCGTTCGTTTCGTTCCCCCTTTTCTAAGCTTCAGGTATATGAAAGATTGACATTTAACGAATTGATGTATACTATAGTATCCGCAAGAATAATCTCTCACTTAGGTATTTAAAAAGGGGTCATGGCTGTGTTATTGTAAAAAAAAAAAAACAATGAAAAAAGAGCTTTTTGTTTTGCCAATTTGGAATAAAATAGAATAGATTGAGTGTATTGAGTAATGTCCCATACTTTTTCGTTATAGAGATTACCCTGGCAACAGGTTCCTACGTTTCGTACGCTGGTGTTACTCAAATCCTTGATTACGAGAAATCTTCCACTAGAGTGTTTAGTATAAATGGTGGCTGGAATACTCCTTTTCACGGGGACCCGTCTCAGATCCCTAAGGTTCACACCACTGGAAACAATGGTGCATCAGTCCCCGTCCCTGGATTCATTGCCGGCGTTGTTGATGGTGCCCAGAAGTTTGCAAAGTTCCCTTTGAAAACCTTATTTGAGCCTGCTTTATTTTTCGCTGAAAATGGTTTTAAAATGTCCGCTGGGTTGGCGAATTCGATTAACCTTTATTATAATAACATAACGCTGTTGAGAACAGCTCAAGATAATGTTTCCACTCTAACGGTTTAACCGAAAGAAACCAGATCACGATCGAAAACTGAGCAAAGAAACAACGTACTAGATACTTAGGTTTTTTTTTGTGGAAACATATAGGAAATACAAAGACCAGGAGTATTTCGTAAAAGAATAAGAACAGAATCGGATGTCGCCTTTTTGTCCCCCTCCCCCTCCGCCCCCCGGGCTTTTTGGTAGTTTGTTCACTTTGTTTGTTCAATTCAGTATTTCTTCTAGTGAGGTCCCAAAGTTCGCCATTTTTGACGGTGTTTCAGTACTGTATTTTATCCAATTAATTTCCACGTGCTACCGACCTTTTAAAATGTGTTACTTTATCATTCCTGTAAATCAAATTTGCTCGAGACAAACTTGATGAGAAATCTTCTCCTAGAGTGTTCAGTATAATTGGTGGCTGGAATACTCCTCTTCACGGGGACCCGTCTCAGATCCCTAAGGTCCACACCACTGGAAACAATGGTGCGTCAGTCATCGTTCCTGGATTCATTGCCGGCGTTGTTGATGCTGCCCAGAAGTTTGCAAAGCTCCCTTTGGAAACCTTATTTGAGCCTGCTTTATTTTTCTCTGAAAATGGTTTCAAAATGTCCGCTAAGTTGGCGAATTCGAGAGGCCGCTCAACACATGATATAATGGTCGTAAGGTTTTCGTGTCCGGAAACGACTGGGGTGGAGTTGAATTGATGGAAAAGTTGAACCTGATGGAAATGGCGTTGAATTGATCAAACGCCAAGCTCTAACTACCTTATAAATGCAACTGAATTTTTCTGGCTTGCCTCGATCTCTCGTTATAGTTTCTTCGTCTCCACCTATTTGCACAGTACCTCAAACGGTCTGTCAATTTTGAAAGAAAATCTGGACTTGAACTTATCAAATCGCTAATCCAGATAAACCGCAAAAGCTATTTGGCAGAAGATTGGCTCGCCGGAAAAGATGAGAGGTTAATTGCATAATAAAAAAAGCTACTTGGAGGGAGGAAGAGCGTGGACTTTTTTATTCATGGTTCAGATGCAATTGTTGCGGTAAACAAAGAGGGTAATATTTGCTCTATGATTCACACCATAAACAGTCAAATGTGGGGAACAGGGCTGTTTGCCCAGCGGGTTGCCCTCCCCCATTCTGCTGTGATATTTAAGGCCTTCGTTAATTAGACGAAACGCCCGGGGACAGGCTTGCTGTTGGTCTTCAGCCTGTTATTTCTTTCAAAACCGAGAACTCCACACGAGCTCTCCGTCCAGTTATGGCTCTCTCAGTTGCTGGCTCATGTTGGACAGTAAGATGAATCCAAAGGAAACCACGGAGTCTCTTACTTTTCTACTGCCGAGCTTTTCAGATTTCTTCTAGGCTGTTCCCTTACAGCAGTTCTCACTTGACGGCAAGGTGCGGAACGAAGTGCGAGACATGGGTCAAGGTGTCACCCTGGTAGACTACTTGAAGGCTTATGGACCGATTGGTTTGGGAGTGGCGCTCACGATCGATGACGACGAAGAGATGTACGGATTTACCCACCCCCGTAGGAGTGTAATATAGATCCGTTTTAACCCCGGGGGTAATGCCATGTATGGATCAGTATAGAATAGGGTAAGGGTTTTAGAGTCCCAGGGGCCCCTGTACATTACTACCAGTACACATCCACTCCCGGGGGTACCTTCTTTTTATCTGAACAAACACAGTAGTGTGATCGATACGGATCACTTGAATTCAACAAAGTTTGTAAGGTTGCATTGTTACTATTCCATCATAATACGTAATTTATAAAAAAAAAATGAAATGATACAAGTAGAAATAGTAACGATAATGACTCAAATCTTCTCCCTCAGTTCATCTGCTGTAAATTTGCATCATTTTCTTATAAAATAAAAATAATTCATTGGAAGTCAGGCAAAGGGTTTTAATTATTCAAACACATAATGATGAAGTTTTGTCTTGATTCAGCTAATGTATCGTATCATATATGTACTTAGGGGAACGAAAATCAAATCAATGACACGTTCCAGTATTTTGCGTCATCTCTTTATTCATATTTATAAGATAACAAGTGACTAACAAAGAATCGATCCTACTCAGAGCTTCTTGATTCTTCTTGTCAACTATATGTAAACATTTCGACAACCTCCGGGAAGTACCAAGGCTCGAAGCGCAAGATCAACCACTTGGGTATACTAACGGTGACCGAATAAACTGTGCTTTATCAGTGAGATGATTTTACACGTCTCCTTTGCAACTCGAATTCACGAGGAGGGACGAATCTCTCAGGATCGTATGCTTCTACTATATCATAGAAGCTAAGAAAAAATACACAACTTAACAGTAAGAATAAACTCGCGCCAATTCAGTGTATTAATTCATTCTGGAAAACATTTTGAACATAACGGTGATAGTTAGTGTTCCCGTAATCTTTTCAGGCCGGGCACTCACTGTTGTCCTGCAAAAAAAATCATAATTAAAAGTACAATCTTTGTGGGGATTTGAAAGCAAATTTCTCCATATATAGGTTTCATCCAATAAAACATTTAGATTTACACCGCAGTGAAGCAGAATTTGTTGTTGTTGGACTGTCACACGAGATCATTCGGATGCAATTTTA
The DNA here is from genome assembly GCA_942486035.1 of Porites lobata. Lineage (NCBI taxonomy): Eukaryota > Metazoa > Cnidaria > Anthozoa > Scleractinia > Poritidae > Porites > Porites lobata. The sequence continues at coordinate 141,750 of CALNXK010000412.1, forward strand.
TTGTAGTAAAAATAGTCAGAACCCCTTTGATCACGTTCTGTCACTCAAAAAAAACCTTTCCGTCTTAGCGTATATTGAAAAAAAGCAAAACCGCTATATTGGGCAACTGAAATCTGTTATTTTACTAACAAGCTAAAAGCCAACGTACACCAAAAAACTTGCCACCGCCATTATGAAGCTACCATTTCGGAGGTTAAAAACCGTTGTACGTTCATGTTAAGAAGTCACTCCAAACATTTGTGTACACCAAAAAAATTTATAAAACCATCGCATATATGTATTTTTTTGTAGCCGATGATCAGCTGGTTTAACTGGTGTTGCCTGGGAAGCTAAAAGGCGACCTTCAACCCGTATTACTTGATTGGCTATTTTGGCACTACGTAAATGAAAAAGCGAAAAAACACATAAACTTATAATACCAAGTATAAAACATCCATAAATATTTTCTGTGCATCGCATGGAAATACGCCAAATAATATATAGATTTGGCCAGGGCTAAAAGCGAAGCTCTCGTTAATATTTATAGTTTTGCTCAAACATAACATAAAATCATGGAATGCTAAGTGGCGAAGGCAACGAGAAAGGTGAAGAAAAAAAAACAACAACAACAAAAAGACAATAGGTCTAATTAGCAAAAAAGCAACTTTGCACGTGCAGCACACTTTTTTTGTACATTTTTTTGCCGTTGTTTTGCACCACTAAAACGTGAAACTTCCAGAAACTTCCTGGCTACACGTTTTATGGAGGAAATGTCGTACGTGTTCTTGTTCACTTTTGTTTTCATTGTCGCTCATTTTCACCCCGCTAGCATTTCTCATTTTCTCACCGGCGCTACAAAATGGCATGTTGTTCCTCCAACAAAAAATGTCTTCCTTGTTTTTTCTATCTCATTCTAGCTCTTTTTCTCGTTGAGCTTCGCTGGCCTGTCACCTTACTTTCTCTTTTTCTCTGTCTTCCTTTTTCTCTATTTTCCGGATTTGTGGACATGACAATTAATCTAAACTTAATACTTTACACAATAGAATACAAAAACATTTTCTGCTTTCCGTTTTCGTCTTTATTGACTCTTTAGTTGTGTCTGCTTCACAAGACGCGGGAGGCCATACACTTTCCCACCAAAATAACCTGACATTTGGCATCGGCTTACAAGAAGTGGGTGTACGGACGGTCGGTATTCGTATGCTACGTCATAACCAAATTTTCTTGCTTTCATAGGTTACCAATTTATCTTAGTAATGGGGCTCCGCCACGCGCGCTTCGCGCGGGAGCTCCGCTCTAACATTTGATTATACATTGTAGGGATCTAAAGATATAAAGCAATAAGCAAGTTTCGAAAATACCTACATTTTATATGCATGTACTGGGTATACCTCGCGTTTTGTTTGAATGGAGAGCGCTCCCCGAGATAAGTGGCTAATTTGGTCCTTTGATTGGTCATTTTAATTTTGTGCATATTTTCCCCTTAGAGAAGAACGTGACTTTTCATTTGTATTCCTCCAGGACAAGAGAATAAGTGGCGTGTCATGCTCAACAAAGCGAGCCCAGATGTACCTTTTTTCATCTTTCTACCCATCTAACGGTCAATGGTTTTATTACTGCGACGGTTAAGGACATTTTGATGCTGTGACTTGTTTTATGAACTACTGTCTTTGCCCTCTTTCCACATAATATTCAAGACATATCATCTGCTAGCGTTGTAACTGTAATCACACAGATTTAAGTGTAATTTGGAATACGTAAACACAAAACCTAAGACCGTCCACTGAGCCACCATGGACAAATCCGTTGTAAAGAACTTGATTCGAAAGCGACTTTGGCCTTGCCTGCCATTGATTCAATCAAGACACAACAGGCCGCACGGCACCAAGATGATGGTTATAAAAGGAGAACGCGGACCTTTTGGCTACGCCCATCTTGGATACTAGGAAAAAATTAATACAGTCAAACCTCCTTAACACGGAAACTGAGGGGGCGGGAGGGGTGGGGGCATTGGAATTGTCCGCATTAACAGGGTTGGGTTCATAGAAAATGTAGGGGCTTTCTTTACTAAGGGACAAAGCAAACTACCCGTAATAATGAATGAAATCCAGGCTTTTTAGTGACTACTTTGAGAAAAAAAAAATTACTTGAGTTTATTATAACGAAATGGCGCCTGCCGAGGTGAATTTTCAACTGTCTTCATTTCTCTTTCTTCCTAAGCATCCTTTCATACTCAGGTTAAGTTTCCTATTAAAAATTCCTCGATTTATACGAGTTTTAAGTAAAATGGAATACATTTTGATAATTCAAAATGCCACATCCAAGATGGCGGATGTTTTCAGTTCCCTTTTTAGAAATAAATGACGTCACCATGACATCACTGCTATTGTTAAGAATCATTTATGTGTTAGCCAACTTCCTTTATTTTATCAGAGACCTTACTTCTTATGTATTTTTCGCCTTAAGTCTACTTTGAGGGAAATTTGGATTCCACCAATATATTCAACAATATGACGTCAGATTACGTTACCGTGTCAATTTAATTTTGCCCCAAACTTGAAATTGATGAGTACGTCATTGTGCGTAATATTTTTGGCCGTGGGATGAGTGGTTTTGAAGTTATAGTGGGAGGCCTCTGAGGCCTTCTCCCCGGTCGGAGGAAGCAAAAAAAGCCCGGTCTGAATAGTGTTAAGTGGGTGTCCGTTAAACGGGGTTTGATTTTACCTATAACACAACAGTAAAATTTGATATTTTTTTTTTTCAAAACAAAAACAAATAATTGATCAGTATCTGAGAATGGACACTGGGGACCGCACTTCTACCTGAACGTACACGTAATAATAGCTGCGCAGCACATCCTTGCACCTAGAGAGGCTCTTACCGAGACAGGTTAATCAAACTTAACCTTTGGATTTCTCCTCTCTTGTTGTTTTTTTGTTTTCACTATTCTATCTTGCTACGCAAGATTTTCAAAGTGGTCAGAATTTAAGATGACACTAAATATATATTTTTTAACAAAAAAAATGTTAAAACTAATAAATTTCCCGAGTCTTGTTTATTATAACGACATCTGAAAATGAAGTAATTTATTACAAACACCAAATAACGTCAAATGCATGCCAGCAGTCTATGGGAAGATTAAAAAAAAAAGAGGCCTACAAAAGTGCCTCTTACACTACAATACAAAAATTATTATTACAGAATCGAATAACCAGGTACTAGGCGAATTACTTTTGCCGAAGACTGAGGGGAATTAAAGCTTTGATATGCTCTTTCAACGTGCCACGACTGTACTTCAACCGGAAAAGAGACTAACTTGTTCCACGGACACAAATTTTGGATGGTTTTGCTATCAGCTATTTAAACAAACAAACAAAAAAAAAACCTACGCTGGGAAAAAATGCCAGGTACGTTTTTTTTATTATTTATTTATTTATTTATTTATTTATTTTTAACTTATTTATTTATTTTTTAGCTAAACGAACTGCACTGCAAAAGTCTAACAAGATTTATTTTCCTGCGGGTTCGGTACTTCGGGCAAGCAGTTTACCGAATGTTCAGTCGTTGGTTGGGCTTCCTGTTCCTGATTTACTTGGGTTCATCTCACTTCTGGTCTTTTTCGCTAGTTCTACGCCAGACGGTTCCCCAGGCAATGAATGATAAAGATGGGATGCTGGTTTATCATGGATCGGGTTAACAGCCCTATTTGTCTCATGCTGAATCTCAGCTGGAGACGAACTGGCATCCTCACTTATATCCTCCATTTCCAGCATTAGTGTGATTGACGTTTCGTCTAAGTCTTTTCGTTTGGCCACACGTCTGTTATAACTGAACCTGGAGAATTGCAATTTAATAAACAATGCATAATTTAAAATATTATTTCAAGACCACCTAATTCACTAAAAGAAGACGACAAACATTGGCGCGTGTCAATAGAAAAACTAACAACACGCACAAAAGCTATTTTTACTCTAACTAGAAATACCTGTCACTCTTTTTGCATCCGATCAGAACGGCGGCAATAATGATTAACAGCAATCCACCGCCCACCGAAGCGCCAGTAATAACGTTGGTTGGTTTTGACTTTCCGCCGTTTCCCTCGTCGCTTTCCTCGTTTTTCAGTACCTCTGTGGCAGATGGAAAAGGATCGACACTTGAGATTTCACCTCCAATAGATGTTTGAATGTTGTCTTTATGACCCATCACGATATCATGTAATATACTCTCAGAGACGACACTGCTTTCCGAAGTTCCTTGTGGAAGACTCAGGTAGAAAGCCAGTAAGACTACACCGGGAGAATCGTCTGACTGTTTGGGATAACCAGGAAGAATGTGAACCATGTCAGCCGTAAATGTCACGTTTTCAGACGGACGCCTTTGTCTAAAAAAAATAAAGAAATAATATATGTAACTAATAAGAAAATAAAAACAAAACAATATAAAGGTAAGATCATTGAAAAATAAAAAGTAACAAATCGGCCAAAATAATGATGATAATGATGATGATGATGATGATGAAGTTCCAAAACGACTTTTTAAACTTGATCAGCTTTGTATATTTTAGGTTTGAGAAGAAACAAAACAAAACAAAAAACTGATACTCAAGCGTCAGAAAATAAAACAGCCAAATTTCAACAACCTCTAACGAGGGGAAAATAGTCGATGGAGATGGAAGCATGGACATGGTGTTCTCCATCCTAACTAAGACCCTTATCTGGTAATTCAATCGTTACAAATTTATTTCACTACCAGTATCAAAGGACAGCGACTATTCATTTTTTTCCCGTGGAGTAGGTTCCCAGGCGATTGAAACCGTATTAACAAAAAAAAAAAAAAATGGAGGGAGGGCTACATCATACACTCTAACGCTAAGGCCCGCCACAAGGGATTTCAAGAAGTGAACGCTTGCCCGCCTAACAAGCTAAATGTGTGCATGTACAGAATGTAGTATGCAGTAAGAATAACGATCACTTCACACCCCAAAGCGTTATGTGGGTGCCTTAAATTAAGTCTGTTAAACGTCGAATTATTCAAAATTCGATTGTTTTCTAGTAAGTTTTTTCAGAGTTCATTCGTGCCTTACAAACATAAAGAAACAAAAACATCCACCTTGACTGGTTTGGGTAACACTGGACTTGAGCACGCGCACAATATTCCGTCGCTGCTGCTGCAACTTGTTTTTTGAAAGAGTATTCCATATTTTGGTCCCACTGATAAATCATAAATAAAAGAAAAGAAAACAAACAAATGAACAACCAAAAGAAAAACACTTGAGCATCAGTAAAAAGCAACACAACTGCAAATGAATAAAAACACAGCTAAATAATAATGATAATAATAATAATAGTAATAACTGTTAAAGCGAAACTTCTAGAACTTAAGGTTTTCTTTGTTTTTTTTTGTTCGCGTCTACTTGCAATTAGTTGTAATTGTTTATAGTTTTCTTTTGTTATATTGTTTACTTTCTTTTTGGTGTCACCATCGTTGCGTAATGTTACGTAATCTGTCAAGTTTTTTGGTACAAACTTAGTCTTGTCGGTCAGTGTTTTTTTACAGTTTTTATCGGTCAAGAACAGCTCATTCCTTTTAACGTTAAGACAAGAAACCGTTAAGGTAAATTTTAGTCATACGCCATTTGTACGCTTTTCCGTTTTCTTTGATGTATTTGTTATTTTGTACTGATTTCTACATTTTTGGTAATTTCGTATTCTTTGTATTGTTGGTTGTACAGTACCGTAGGAGTGTGATTTCTAAAATAAAGCGGTTGGACACTAATACGCGTGACTTCGGTTATATAGTACTTAACGATCGACTTTGGTAAAAGTTGGCCGCTCTGGTTGGCGACAGATCAAAGGAGTCCCAAGTTGAAATTACCATTAACGATGGCTTCGGTTGGTGAAAGAGACAGCTTGGGACGGACGATTATAGCCTACCGTGGACACATTACGCGGATTATAAATGAATTAGATCCGCTACTCTTGGAGCAAATTGCTTCTAAAGAAGTTGTTGAAAAGCACAGTTCGCTGGTGAGCATATTCGAGAAGCTTAAACGGGCTTGTGCGCAGTGGTATCATTTGTCTGGGGAGCAAGAGGATAGAGAGCGTATTACTCATGACTATGCCAAGGATGTTTATCGAATGCAGATGTTTGAAAACAAATACAAGGAATGGTTAAACGATGTTTACACCCCAATAAGTTGAGGAGTTTACGGTGAAGGAATTGCGAATATTTCTGGGTTTGATTTGAGCTCCAAAACGCCTGTTGTACGATTAGAGGGTGCCTTTCAAGGAACTCAGAATACAAATCCTTCAGTTTCCCATGCGGGCGGGCGTAGTGATTTGTTGGAAACGAAAACACGTAATGCGACTCAAGATCATGGCGATAAGACGCCAAGTCAATTACACTCAAGGAAAAAGAGTTCTAAAAGAGGCAGTCAGTTATCGGCACGGAATGTCAAGTGTACAATGGCTCAGCTTAAAGTGAAAAGGCTTCTGGCTGAACAAGAGATAAAGGAAAGTGAAATTGCGTTACGTCTACAAGAAGAAAACACACGTTTGTCAGCCGAGAAGGAACGTTTGAACATTCGAAGCGAATTAATGTTAGCCAGGATAGACGCAGAACAGGCTGAGATTGAAGCCAAACTGGGGGAGCAGGTTGATTTTGACTCTGTTTTTTCTTCCGAAGGATCAGTTAGAGGTCACGAGAACGTGAGGAAATATTTGGAAGGATTGTCACTTTCCGCCGTTCCTGGTCAACCGGATGTTGAGAAATGCGTTTTACCGGAGCCAAAACCGCACGCTTTACCGGAAGTGAAAGCTAACATAACGGAAGCGAAGAATGTTACTGGAAATAGCACTGACGAAACAACGGTTAAATTTCAAAGGATTATGGAGCAACAGCAGATGTCTATCGATAAAGTTGTTCTTGGACTTGAGAAGTTGGACGTGCCAAAGCGGGAATTCTTGTACTTTGATGGCGATCCTTCAAGGTACCCCAGATTTATTACGAATTTTGAGCTAAACGTGGAATCTTCGATTACAGATGACAATGTAAGGCTATCTTATCTGATCCAGTATTGCACTGGCAAAGTTAAGGAGGCAATTGAAAACTGTGTAATTCTGCCAGGGCCTGAAGGATACAAAGCTGCTCGTGAAATTCTTAGAAAGAATTTTGGACAACGTCATGTCATCATCCGATCGTTCATCGATAAAGTTGTCAAAGGACCACAGCTAAAATCTTCTGATGGAGAGAAACTCTTACAGCTCGCAAGGGACATGCGAATCTGTTTGCTGAATTCTGCGGAATTAAGCTATCAAGCCGATATAAACTCTTTGGACACTCTGAAGAAGATCGTTATGCGTCATCCTGTGCACATGCAGGCAAAATGGGCGGATGAGTCAGGGAAGATTTGGAAATGGGTTCTGAACCAACCTTCTCTCATTTGGCAGACTTTCTCGAGAAAAGGGCTCCGATAGCAAACACTGAGTTCGGGAAGTTAGTTGGATTCAAGCTTGGAGTGTCAAGAGTCACAAAACAACCAAGAAAAGCAGCTGATGGTGATGGTACTGTGCTTGCTTTGATTCAAGTTGAGAAGGATGTTAGTAACCAAGCCAATACAGCCAACAGCAAACGCTCAAATCAGAGGTCAGCAACGCACGGTCAAGTCAAATGCAAGTTTTGCGATGGAAGACATGAATTGGAGAAGTGTTTTAAGTTCCGAGACAAACGATATATTCAAAGGAAGGACTTTGTTACGAAACAAAATCTGTGTGAAAATTGTTTGAAGCCTAATCACATTGCTAGACGATGCAGGAGTCTTGATGCTTGCTTGCTGAGTGGCTGTAGAGAAAGGCACCATTCCTTGCTGCACCCACCTAATTCACTGAGCGCTCCCATAGCTTCAAATGAGACTTCAAGAATGCGAGGTGATTCTGAAGATCCTGTTACCAGGCCAACAGCGACTCGTGAAGATGTGGCTGAAGCAAGTCCACACCACATCGAGGCCGGGGCGGATTATGCGACAAATGCCGGAAAAAACAGAATTAGTTTGAGGATTGTGCCCGTCCGAGTTTCTGCTAAAGGTGGACGAGAAGTGGAGACATATGCTTTCATTGATGATGGTTCTGACACCACCTTGTGTCTACGACGCCTTCTGGATGAGTTAGGAGTAAGAGGTTCTCCAACGTCATTTTCTTTAACTACCATTAATGCCGAGAGAACCAAACGGTCTGGAGAAGAAGTTAGTCTTACTGTGAGAGCATTGTCGTTAGATGAATGCATACAACTAGATTGTGTGTGGACTGTTGAGAAGTTACCTGTCTCAAAGAAAAGCATACCCAGCACCGAAGATATCCGCGATTGGCCGCATCTGCAGGGTATAAGTATACCTAAGCTCGATAAAGAGGTATCCATCTTAATCGGCAATGATGTTCCCGAGGCGCACTGGGTCTTTGAAGAGCGCCGTGGTCGCCGTAAACAGCCTTGCGCTGCACGGACATTACTTGGTTGGACACTTATCGGACCAGTTGGCGGTTCAAGCAACCCTGGAGCGACCGTCAGTTTCTTAAGTGGAGGTCAAGAAACGCTGTCAGCACAAATTGATCATGAGCGAATGTACAACGCGGAGTTCGGCGAATCGTCTGCGTCATCTAAAGAAATGATGTCGATTGAAGATAGAAGAGCCCTGGCAGTAATGGAACGAACCGTTCAGATGGTCGATGGCCATTATCAGCTCTCCCTTCCTTGGAAGTATGATAATCCGTGCCTACCGAATAACAGACCTATGGCCGAAAAAAGACTGAATCTTCTGAAAAGACGTTTGGAAAAGAGCAAAGTTCTCCAAGAGAAGTACAAGGATGCTGTTGAAGATTACATTGCACAAGGTCACGCGAGGAAAGTATCTCTACATCAAGTGTCACGTTCTGTCTGGTATCTTCCCCACCATCCTGTGATACACCCGCAGAAACCTGAGAAGACCAGAGTTGTGTTCGATTGCGGCGCTAAATTTCGCAATACGTCACTCAACAAACAGCTGCTTCAAGGGCCAGATTTAACCAATAATCTAGTCGGAGTACTACTTCGTTTTCGTCAAGAGCAAATAGGTCTTACGGCCGACATAGAGAAGATGTTCCATCAAGTGAGAGTGTCTCCTCAAGACACTTGCGCTCTGTCATTTTTGTGGTGGCCTGGTGGCGATCTTTCTAAAGAAGCAGAAGACCATGAGATGCTTGTTCACCTCTTTGGAGCTAAATCATCTCCTAGCTGTGCAAGTTTTGCATTAAAGAAAACCGCAGAAGACAACAAGACGGACTTCGATGTGGAAACCATCGATACGGTTAATAGGAACTTCTACGTTGATGACTGTGTTAAGTCGGTCGCAGCAACTGAAGAGGCGGTACGATTAGTTGAGCAGCTGCCAGAATTGTTGAGTAGGGGAGGCTTCCGCTTAACAAAGTGGATCAGTAATCGTCGAGAAATCTTGTCCTCGGTCGCTAAGGAAGACCTAGCACCGTCAGTGAAGAACCTTAACCTAGACTTGGAAGATTTACCGTTAGATCGCGCCCTTGGTATGCAGTGGGACACGGAAGAAGACACATTTGGGTTTAGGACCATTCCGAATATTACAGCCAACACAAGGAGAGAGATTCTTTCTGTCACCTCATCTGTATATGATCCTCTTGGCCTAGCTGCTTCAGTTATACTTCCAGCTAAACGACTGCTTCAGAAGTTATGCAAAGACGAGCTTGGTTGGGATGACATAGTCCAAGAAGACGACCTTCTGCAGTGGCAAGATTAGACAAGGGGCATCATTGGTCTTACCGAAGTAGCCAATACCACGTTGTGTGAAACCGAGAGATTTTGGCGAGCTCAGTTCCGTCCAGCTGCATCATTTCTCAGATGCCTCGGAAGAGGGATATGGGGCTGTCTCATACCTGCGCTTAACTGATGCACTTGGTAATATCGCCTGTAGCATCTTACTGGGAAAGGCAAGAGTTGCTCCACTGAAGACTGTGACAGTACCACGACTGGAGTTAACGGCTGCCACAGTCGCTGTAAAGCTTCACAAGCAGATCAAGGAAGAACTCACTTTGCCTATACATGAAGTGACGTTTTTGACTGACTCTACTATTGTCTTGCAGTATATCAACAACAGTCACACAAGATTCCAGACATTCGTCTCCAACCGGCTGGCAACGATCCACGATATCTCTACCCCGTCTCAGTGGTGTCATGTTAGCTCTGATCTGAACCCAGCAGATTACGCGTCTCCTGGGTTTAATTCTCATGAACGTACCAAACTGAAGATTTGGCTCGAGGGACCAAGATTTTTGTTGAAGGACGAAAGCCAGTGGCCAAATCAGCCAACCCAGTTTCCTGAGATTGATGAAAATGACCAGAAGAAAAGATCGAAGAAAGATCGAAGAAAGTCCAGACGCATGCTGTTATGCAAGATCAAGGGTTTGACTCGTTGGTTTATCACTACTCTTCATGGTATGGTTTGAAAAAGGCTCTAGCTTGGCTGAGCCGCTTCAAGAATTACTTGCTGCATCGCACAGGGAAGATTGCCAAAGAAGACGTCAAAAAAGGAGAATTATCCGTCCACGAAATCCAAAACGCTGAAGTGGAGGTCATTAAGTACATGCAAAGGCTGTTCTTTCCGAGGGAGTTGAATGCACTGATGTCTGAAGCTCAGCAACGCCGTAGTATCTCTAGAGTGTCGGGGAAACGCCTTAGTGACGGTTCGTACGTCAGCCCACTGCGCAAACTCAATCCAATAGCTGTTAATGGGTTAATCAGAGTTGGTGGTCGTCTTAATAATGCAGAGACTATCGATTGTTTCATGAAGCATCCAATAGTTCTATCAACCAAGCATCACGTAACTGACATGATTATTCGCCATTATCATCAGATAGGCCATGTAGGATCAAGTCAAGTTCTTGCTGCAATTAGAAGGAAATTTTGGATTTTGAAAGGGGGTTCAGCCGTCAGACGAGTGGTCAGCAAGTGCATCAAGTGTAGAAGATGGAACTCAAAGGCGGAAGCACAGATTATGGCTCCGCTACCTATGGCTCGCGTCACGCCTGGGGATGCACCGTTCACCGCGGTTGGAATTGACTACTTCGGACCAGTGCCAGTCAAGTTGAAGAGAAGTCGAGTTAAACGATATGGGTGCATTTTCACCTGCCTAACAATGCGAGCAGTGCATATTGAGGTCTCTCAAGATTTGGCGACTGATTCGTTTCTGATGGCGTTTTCAAGATTTGTCAGTAGGCGCGGTGCACCAACAGAAGTTTACAGCGATAATGGTACCAACTTTAAACGAGCAGAATTTGAGTTGAAGAAAGCTCTTAAAATGTGGAATCAATCACGCATCACAGAGAATTTACGCAAGCGCAGTATTCAATGGTATTTCAACCCCCCACATGCAAGTCACCAAGGAGGGGTCTGGAAGAGAATGATTCGCTCTGTTCGCAAGATACTGCGCGCTCTCCTGGGAAACCAAATAGTCAATGACGAGACCCTTCTCACTGTTATGGCCGAGGTAGAGAAAATGCTGAACGACCGCCCACTCACAAGATTAAGCGAAGATCCAAATGACTTGGAACCATGAACGCCGAATCATCTTTTGTTGTCTCACCGTAATGCATGTGTTGCCCCTGGTAACTTCTCCACTGCGTCCACAGACAAGTACAAGAAATGCTGGAGACAAGCACAATACCTGAGTAACATCTTTTGGAGAAGATGGGTAGATGAATACTTGTTATCTCTTCAAGAAAGGCAGAAGTGGATTCGCCCGCGCCGGAATGTAGCTGTTGGAGATTTGGTTCTCATAGCTAATGAGCACAGTCCGCGTGGACAGTGGCCAATGGGTGTTGTTGAAGAAGTTACACCAGATCGCTATGGTGCAGTGCGACAAGCTACAGTTAGAACCGCCAGAGCAATTTTGAAGCGAGATATTAGAAAGATATGCTTGCTGCTGGAAGCTGCCGATAATTAATCCCAGCTGTTAACATAGTGTAACTTGTAAGGACAGACAGACCTCTTCGAGGTTTTGGACAAAAAGGAGCCAGTTGTTGGAAAGGAAGTTCCCTGATTGCAGTGATCACTTAGCTTATTAATACGTTACGAACTGTGTAAAGCAATTAAGATGTTAATTGTAGATAAGGTTTTTGAATACTCTAAATAAGTTTCGTTTACTAGTTTCGCTTAGTTTTCTTAAGAAAGGCAAGGCTTGAATGCCCGTCTGCCTTTCGAGGCCGGTGTGTTAAAGCGAAACTTCTAGAACTTAAGGTTTTCTTTGTTTTTTTTTTGTTCGCGTCTACTTGCAATTAGTTGTAGTTGTTTATAGTTTTCTTTTGCTATATTGTTTACTTTCTTTTTGGTGTCACCATCGTTGCGTAATGTTACGTAATCTGTCAAGTTTTTTGGGTATAAACTTAGTCTTGTCGGTCAGTGTTTTTTACAGTTTTTATCGGTCAAGAACAGCTCATTCCTTTTAACGTTAAGTCAAGAAACCGTTAAGGTAAATTTTAGTCATACGCCATTTGTACGCTTTTCCGTTTTCTTTGATGTATTTGTTATTTTGTACTGATTTCTACATTTTTGGTAATTTCGTATTCTTTGTATTTTTGGTTGTACAGTACCGTAGGAGTGTGATTTCTAAAATAAAGCGGTTGGACACTAATACGCGTGACTTCGGTTACAATAACAATAATAGTAATAGTAATTATGAAGATGATCATGATAATTAATATGGTTATATTGATAAATACCACGAAAAAAAAAAAAAAAACGGTGGAGATCAGCTAATAACCAGAATGGCATAAGGTACCTTAGAGTTGTCTTATCTGATCCTTCTAGCCATCCGCAAAGCAGCTTATTAGGTCTCTCTTTTTGAAGCTTAAATGCTTTCCCTGTTATTTTGCTACCTACAAATGCAGTTGACGCCTAATAACTCGAGCCCTCGTTAACTCGAACCTCGCGCTAACTCGAAGAAGTTTTTGTTTCCCCTCTGATCATTTCTATATAATTTTACCCTCGATAACTCGAACCATGTTTTGAGTCCCTAAAAAATCGGGAAAAAACAGTCTACTGGCGTCTTAAACATTGAATTTTGAATTTTCCATTGACGTGTTGAAGACATATAGTTAACTAGGGGAGGCTGATGTTGTTTGTCACAAATCTAACGTGAAACAGCGTTTCTTCTCAAAACGGTAAAACGCATACTCTATTTCTCTATTTTGGCAACATTTTGTTACGTTACGTTCTGATTTATCAAGTATCTTTCAAATTTCACTTAAAGGAACAGTATCCCGTTACTGCACATGCACTAAACTTTGATTTTTGGACAGGATGTAGCTAAATCAAAAGATGCGAGGAGAGTAGGAGAACCTTGAAAAATCCGTTTGCATCGCGCTTGGTCGAGTTTAATACTACACTAAAACTTCTCAGGATTACAGATAGTCAATGATATATTTTTCCCGTTAAGTTTCGATTTGGGCGAAATCGGGATTTTTTGGCGTTACTCTTATTGCCGTTGGCTGGAGGACCAAAAGATGGGAAGCGCTATGATGCCGATTGAAGACTTATTTCTTCTGCTAGCCTCCATACAAGCTCAGATAATTAATTGTGAAAGGAATACGCAGAAATGAAACAGCAACAATAAAGACTGTAAGAAAGAAACCATCGAGACATTGATGTGGCTGAGGAGATCTTGTGGAATTAAGCTTCGTGAAGCAGAATGTTTTGCAACGACGCGTTAGGAGACTTTTAAATAAACGTCCCTACGGGCGACAAAATCAAACGAAGAGGCGCTACATGTTTAGAATTACCGGTGCCATGAAATCATAATATAATTTTTGACTAACCTCTGCGATGATTCATAGCGTGGAGATTGCATTTTTATTTATGTCTTTCAAACGTTTGAGGCTAGAACGCGAGCAAATCAGGCAAATATTACTGGACTTGGAACAACTGACCTCTGACACGAGTTTACCATTAGAAAAGCTGTTCTTAAAGCGAGCGGAACGAGATTTTCGGGTTGCGGGGTGGCCCTGCTAGCGATAAAATCGAAAGTCTAAAAATACTTGAGAATGTAAACAACAAATAACCGTCGGCGGTGCGGTCCGGAGGGAAATCTTGTCGAGTCAATATGACAGTTCAATATATTGTCTTCTGAAGAAAAAACAGACGACGCTCGCGCGTGCGCATAAACGGGACACCGTCCCCTTAACATTTCCACAATTAACCGTGATTAAAATGTTCACTAGGCAGTAAAAACGTTTTTTTTTTTTGTTACCTTTACTCTCGCCTATTTTCTTCGAGCTCCCGATGACTCGAACTCCCGAAAACACGAACTTTTTTCGATTTTCCTTGAAGGTCCGAGTTATCGGGAGTCGACTGTACCCACAGTTCCTTTTTACAGCTGGGGACATATTTACGAACTAGCAATTGGATCCATTATTCCTCGCCATTTCTCTTAAGACTACAACTTTTAGTGCTGTTATTCTCCTAGTACTAATTAAGAAAATATTTAAAACAGCAACAAGAACAACAAGAACAAAAACAAAAACAATGATAACTAAAGTAATACATAAATAAAAGTAACAAAAAATAGGCTGCGGTTTATGGACAATCCATCTTAGGTACTACTAAAGTTCAATGAAGTAAAAAAAAAAAACAACCTTTTTTAGATCCATATTTTTGACCTTCAACATAACTGATTCTCTCATCACTTGTTCTGACGGCGTTTGTTTTTGGAGTGTATTAGTACTTAGTTGTATCGTTGAACCATCTGTTGTTGGCGTTGTAGAATCCTCTTGATTTTCGGGTAAAAACGTACTTGGTTGTAGCGCTGAACCATCTGCTGTTGGCGTCGTAGAAGCATTTTGGTAAGTGCTTGAGGGTAACGTTGAACCAGCTGCAGAAGGCGTCGAATAAGCCTTAGCTAAAAGATATAAAGTATGAAAAGGTTAAAGCTAGAAAAAGCTTATCTTAAAATGAGAAAGGTTTAACCCCAAAAGACTTTTTTGGTACATCAACATGGCCGCCGTGTTATTGTTTTCGCTCACCAATATAGCCGCTTTTAAGTCATGCTTAAACGTTTTTAAAAAATTATATCGAGCAGTTCGCTATATAGCCTGCTTGGCAGACGAAACTAAACTCTTGTTAAGCCTGTCTACGAAACAGCGCCGAAATCCTTGTTCTGGGCCCTCCACCTGTGTACCCAGATTTGAGCACGCGCCATGATTGCCCTGTTAAAAAAAAAACAACAACAACAACAAAAGAAAACAAAACAAAAAACAAAAAACAAAACACAACGTCGATTTGCCAATCAGGTTGAAAGGAATTTTGAAACGCATTTCCTGGAATTCGTTGAGTCTTCCTTTTTCTTAAATACGTCAGACTTCAGTATACAGTAAGGTGGAATAAACAAAAAAACAGACAAACAAAAAATGACAACGTGTTGCCGACACCCATGATAAAGACTTCTAGAATATTATCAGTTTACCTGAGCAGAAACCACAAGACCGTCGACAATTTTGCCCGGACCAGTGGAAATGAGTAGAACAAAAACTGTTTGGAAGATCTGGGCACACAACGTGTCTATCAGAGCAACCTGCTGTAAAATAGGGAGAGAAAATGAATGAATAAATAAATAAATTAATAAATTAATTAATAAAAAAAAGCAAAAGTATTACGATCTTAAAATGAACAGAAAAATCGGGTAATTAAAAAAAACGAAAAAAAGGACAGCTTAAGGTAAGTTAGTCCCTAATACATACCTCCACAAAAACCACATGTTTTTTCGCAATATTTTCTAGAGAGGTTAAAACTGTTCACACAGAAATTTCCATGAGCAAATAATGAACAGAAGTTCGGGGAGAGATCAGAACAACCTGCATGAAACAAAAGCAAAGGTAAATATACCTAAAGTAATCATTCGTTAAAAGCTGTAAAAGAGGAAATAAAGATTCTGATTACTTAGCCAAAACGTTGCCTCTCATATTGAATATACTTTTGTTCTTAGCTTTAAAGGGACTATGTCAACCCAGGCGCATGCGCGAGCTGGTAAAAACAAACTTAAAAAATTCAAGCAGACGTTTTCGAGTTCTGTCGGAGATTTTGGAAGGCAGTTTTTATCTGTTTAAATCTTAGCCATCGTTTGATAGTTAGCGCAGTTTGTGTTAAGTATATCGTTCTATGGCGATTACAGAAGTCATTTTAACGTTATTCTTGAAATTGTTTGCTCTTGGATTTTTTTTTCGTGGATTTACATTGTCCTCTTATCAGAGGCCGCTGTACTGGAAGCAGCTGAAAGAGAATTAACGACTACTACTCCACAATGAGCGATAAAATCTTAGAGGGAATCTTTCCTCATAGTTCACAGAACCTTTCTTTTGAGTTATTTTAGAGGCTGCTGGCTCTAGGATATTATTTTGTGCTCAAAATATGTGGACATGTAATTGAAGCGGTTATCGATTTGGCGGCGACTGTTCTTTATAAACTGTTACAACAGCATGGCCATGAGTTTCGTGACTAAACTCAACTTTTGGCGAAGCAAAAGTTATAAAATTTGGCTAGATTCCTTCTTGTATTTATCTTGATTCGCTGCAAGGATAAACACGACCGTTTGCTCGTCCAACTTGTTCTAAACGGACGTAGAAGAGGCATCACGTAGATCCTTTGAATGCCGCGTCTCTGAACCGTCTGTGTTTGAGCATATTTTCTCGGATTTTTTGAAAATAACAGAGTTTACTTTCCCTCGTTATTCACGGACTGTTTAGAATGGAGTATAGTAAACCTATGGTACTTGGTTGGGGGTCTCAATGGGGTTAACCGATAGGTGTAAAAATTGAAAAAATTAACCGTTAGCCGTAAATAGCATAAAAGAGAGTTAACCTTAAAAGAAATTGTTCCCTTGATTTGTTAATTTTGAGGAAGGTGATAAAATTCACTTATGGTTGCGTTTTTTTTATTTCCCGGCTACTTTGACTCCGTACGAACGTTAGGCCAAGCTCCTTTTAGGTGTTCACCCAGACCTAGGCTCCATTTCCGCCGCCCACTCAAAGAACCAAGCTTTTTCCATAGGGAAAATCTGGCTTCTTGCTGGGGATTAATTTTTGTGATTTTAAGGAGGTCGTGCCCTCGAAATACTAGTGAAACAACACGCAGAGATGCCACTGTTTGTACAATACGTTGCTGATAAACAACAATTCCCTGTTTTTCTCTGACGCTACGGTAGATATTGCCATGCTTAGTCCCTGTACGGCGTCTTCCCACACAATCTCGGTCTAGGCATTTCGGTGGCATACCTGAGGAAAAAAAACCTCGCTCGGACCACGTGACCCGGAATGCATTATATTAGCCGCGCGGAATAATGAGGCCTAAGGACTAGCCACGGCAGACAGTCGTTCTGTACAGTCCTTTCTGTATCATTAAAAACACTGGACACGGGAATTTTGTTGTTGGCCGTTTTCACACTAGAGCAAGAAAATGGATCATCCGTCTGAGACTAGCCTGTGTACAGTCACCCCCTCACCCACAGACACCCCTTTTCCGTTTTTTTGTTTTTCTTTTCTGAGGGGAGGGGGCGGCTGTACACAGGCTATCTGTAACGGATAATCTATCTTCAAACTGTCCGTCAAAATTGGCGGATAAAGTCAGACGGATTGTTCATTCAAAATTAAAACTACTCCATTTTTAAATTAAGTCGTATTACCTATCTGACGCGAATTATCAAACGGATAACCCGTCTCACACGAATGGAGGATAACACCCTCCGAGATCTCCATAATTCTTCATATGATGCGAAAGCCGAATTCAATAATGGTTTTATTATTCATTCAAAATAATTCCTAGCTTAAAAAAATAGCTAAAACATGCTTACCTCCATCGATCCACCGATGTTAAGTTCATCTTCGATAGTACACGTTTAGGGTTGTTCAGCTCCGCAAATATTCTCCAAATAGCAGACGTCGCCCTTCGAGTTGTCTTCTTGCTGTTCTTGCCACGTTTTTAGCTATTATTTCGCCTAGTTCTTACTCTTGAAACGAGTGAAATGTCCGCCATTTTTGTTTCACAACCAAAACAACTCAACCTGGTCCCCAGGTCTTCTCGGTTAACGGCGCATTAACTTGCAAAAACGCTGCATTTTTGACGTCATTTCCTAGCTAAACACAAAATTCTTCCAAATTTGGTCATTAGTAACTGGTTATGTTGAATTAAACGTGTGCCTTTAGCCAATCAGAATCGGGGAAATATTTTGAATGAATAATAATAATAATATTTAACCCCCTGAAACAAAAGAAGTTAATTTTTTTGTTAACCTTAACTGAGAAAAACGATAGCCTAAAAGAGCGGAAATTTTAGCCGATTACCGTAAAAGCCTCCACTCTTGGTTCTGTTTTTTCTCGACGTCGCAGTGATTCGCCAAAATCGAAGAATTTCCTGCGATCAATGTGTGCCCGAAGATCAAAACCAACACATCCGAGCAGCGTCGCTTTTGTTCTCTCAGCATAATTGTATAAGTTTTAAAAATAAGTAGGGACAGAAAGTCTAATTGTATTGATTTGAAACAGTCTTGATCTTTATCTTGTACGTTCTTGAGTCTTGTAGATCTTTTATACAATAAAACTTTGATTTGTTATGTTGACTACGAAAATATGTTGTTCTTGAATTTTTTGTTTGCTCGCAGTTCGCAGCTCGCGTTTTTTTTTGTGAATAGCATGGGACTTTTTATTCAAAACTGCAAGTAGAATTATCTCAACACTTATACTCTTGACGACGAAAAGGGAAACCTGATCTAGAATAACGAGAAAAGAAACGCTCCATAAATTCGATCAAAATAGGCCTTATCCAAACCCAATGCGCTTGTTGACGTCGCTGTGATGCATCAGTCAGTTCCATCTGCGCCCAGAATCCCCATCCCCCGGGCTACCCCCGGGCATTAGCATTTTTTTTTGCCTTGGATGGCAAATTCCCGGGGGTGGGGACTGCTGAACTGTCAAATGCCCCGGGGTGGGACGAAAAAAGAGGGCAAATGCCCGGTCCTCCGTCAACACTGCAACATTAGGGAACTTCCGGGCGACGGCGACCGGACTGGCGGAGCAAGCCTGGAACAGAGACAGCCGTCGCTTCCCTCCAAAATTCGAACAGTAAGATCACGGTGAATTCAGGAGGACGGCGCCTTGGAAGACTCCCGAAGAGGAAATATGGCTTCACATAAATAATTAAAAAAATTAATCCTTCTTTGCTTGCATGCAATAACAATAACAACAACAACAACTTTATTTCAGTATTCTCACGTTAGTACGTGGTATTACCTACTATTCCTAACAATTTTCAATACGTTGTATTTATACGATACTCTAACGAAAAAAGTGAAATAAAAACACACAATTAAAATATCGGAGTACATACGTTTTGTCTGGATACTTTCATTTGGCTCGTAGAACAATTTTGTCCATGTAAATTACGCTCACTTACGGTTTGCTGTTTGCCATATTGGATCAGATTGGATCTTGACCCTGTGACATGAAACTTAGA
Source organism: Porites lobata (assembly GCA_942486035.1). NCBI lineage: Eukaryota > Metazoa > Cnidaria > Anthozoa > Scleractinia > Poritidae > Porites > Porites lobata. Next base: position 161,277 of record CALNXK010000412.1, read on the forward strand.
AACATTATAAAGATGTAAGTTTAGATAACAGAGCTTGGAAATCGAGCTTGAAATTAATGTGACTCAAAGAAAACAAGGACAACTTAAGAACGATAATCTGCAAAATTCTGGTTACTAAACGCAACAAACCTGATTGAAATGAAAGTTAAATACTCACGTTCTCGCCACAACGCCAAACAGACCAGTTTCACGTCGCCGACGGGAGCACGACGGTAATGTGGTGAGCAAGAGCATGCGCAATATTGCACAAATCATGACGTCCCGTCCGGTTGAAGTTGCCGTCGCGCCGAAAACGTCTCCATCTTAAGTTCCTTATTTTTCATTGACTGCACAGTCGAATTGTTGGTTTTTCCAGTGTCACGCCATTCAAAATTGATAAAAAAAAAAAAAAAAAAAAAATCAAGACCGTTCAATAGATAAAGTCCACAATCTGAGAAATACAAGGAGATAAATATACAAAGACCCTCGCCAAGATTCAGGTCAGAAGAATATTCCGTATAACCACTAATCATGGCGGACGGAAACCAACAAAAACATCTGTTACCGACTTTTGGTAGAAAAGCGTGAATTTATTCCTCGAGGAACTCATAAACATTAAAGTAATACTTTTTCTAATACATGAACTGTTAAGATAGCAAAATTCCCCGAAATACGTTACTTTTTTAACCTACATGATACTCTCTCGGCCGTCATGTAAAGGCCACGTCACGCAAAAGCTTAAAAACTCAGACGTACTCTATCACCAACAAACCAAGAACCAAGAACCCTTTTGAAGTGAAAATTTGTACGAAAATTAGTTTTCAGCTGCTCTAAAACATCAAGAAAGTAAAATCTCAGTAGGATCGATAGCTTTGTAGTTTGAATTTTAGTGAGGTCACGTGAAAACCAACAATAATGCCGTTTTAAACATTTTAATGTGCGATTTTTTGTTTCATGTAACGTCTTCCAGTTCCTTTGTAATAGCGCTAGGATATCCTAATTAAGACTTCACGCCGCCACGACATGCACCAATTTATGGTTTTAGTATTGATATAAAATTATTGACATTAAGATCACCAGGGCGCTGTAAAGTTATATGTTATGAATAGGTTATAAATCACTGATAAATATGAAAGGATTTTCTTCAAATAATATCAACAGAAATTTGATTCACTTACCAAAAAACGTTGATTCACGTCGATAGCTCCTGAGTTTCGCTATGTAATTCTGGCTTGATAAGCAATGAAGAATTGCATGCATAATATCGAGAACATGCCTTTGCAACCCCCTGTCCTTGACAGATGAGCTACATGATCTGCTAATTTTCCAGTGATATCCTCTGTGTAGTTATATTCTGATAGGAAACTGCGTGCGTGTCAAAAGCTCGCAAATAGCCCCGGGGTTGGCAAATGCCCCCCCCCCCCCTACACTAAAAAGGCGGGCAAATGCCCCGCAGTAGCCCGGGGGCTGGAGGGGGGTGGGGAGGGGAGCTGGGCGCAGCTGGAATTGACTGATGCATAAGTTTCGGTGCTCTGTACGTGACACAGAAATTCACGCGTTGAAAACAATAGAATTTTGACTGATGTAAGTAATTTACATAATCTTAGCACGCATGCTCTCCTTGTGAAATGGCCCCGTTAAACGAAGTAAGTACCAAGACTTGGTACTTTAAAGTACTTAGGGCTAATTATTTAAACGGAGTCTAGCCAGTGTTTAATGAAACCCAGTTCTAAGCCATTTTCAGTTTGGCCAACGTTTTTATGTATACATCTTTTATGGTGAACAGTTTCATGAAAACATATGGCGTAGAAAAGATATGAATGTCTCAAAATACCCCACAAAGGAAGAGATCTGAAGGTCCAAAGATTTCCTAAACAACGGTCTTAGTTAGACCTGGTTGAAATAACCGACCCCCAATATTTATATAAGTCTAATAAACAAGGGCATTAAAGTACCTCCAATGCTTTGATTCGTCAGCAACACAGTAGGACTATAACAGCTTCCACTGAAAATTGTCACATCATCGATAGCGATATCTCCCGTATAAGACGACCCCACAATACCTTCAAAGGATACCTATAAATAGAGTAAAAGGCATTGGGAATTATTCAAGCACTCTAAAAGGAAATTAAATTGGTTTGCTGCAAGTGGAAACTGAATTCAAAGTGAAAAAAAAGAAAAGAAAAGAAAGCCGTGATTATGAAAGAGAGGTAATAGAGAGGGAAAAAGGTAACATTCACATGCCGAATGGTGAATTTAGATCAGTCTCTGTCATGGCGCATAAGCACATATCGGCTTTTAGTCCCAGCATTATGCAGGGTAGCTCCCACGACTCTTTTGTAGATAAGTGGTAAAGTATCTGGAGTGGTTACCACAAGGTCATTACATGGTTCGACTCCTATTAGGAGAACTCGAATATTTTTTCTCCAAGCCGCCTGTGTCACCGACTGAAAAATCATCTTTCTCATATAATTTCAATTTTTGTGCGAAGAAACCGAAGAGGATCTTAAAAAAAAAATAAATAAATAAATAAACGGAAGAGGGATTGGCAAGTCCATTTATGATAGATCCTTTTATGCACTTAGACTTTTCAACCGATCTCTGAAGATATATGTAGTGTACAGATTTTAGTCGTCTGAAATTTAACCAAGACTAATCCAACAGTCGCGTTTCCTTGAGAACTGAAGTTCATTAAACTTCAGAAACTTACATCGTGTCGCAAATGAATTGTTTTCCTTGCTCGTATCCAATAGTTTCCCTGGTTCCCAGATACAATGAAAACCAACTCATTTCCGCTATAAACATTAAGAGTCCCTATGGCATCACCATACATGTGATAAAAGAAAACCAGGCAAGCTGCTGCGCCATTTCCAGAAACTGAAACTTGAAGTTTTGCGTTTTCACCTTGTCGCACAGGTGACGCCTCTATATACATGTAGTATCCTGCAAGAGCATAATAATAATAATGAATACCCATCAAATGGAGCGTCCATCTCCCATACAAGCCCTCGGAGTCAACCCTTTCCCGAGTAGATTTATAATTAGAACGGTTCCCAGAGGAGACGTCGCGCGCCCACAGTGGGAAGAGCCAATCCCAATGACGAAATGACAGACAATGCTATAATAATTTTTTGTACTTCATCAAACAGCCGGAAATTCGGTGTTGACAGGCCAAACACAATCATAAGCTAGTGAAACATGACTTTAGCGTTTTCATCCCTCAGAAATTTTCTCCCTTTTCTTTCTAGCGGGTAGATTTTACTGTGGAGAGTTTTAAATTCTGACTATGTTAATCTTAATTTTGGCTGCTTGTCTCACATTAAGAGGCCATGACGCTGGTCTGTTTCATGCATGATGATGAAGTATTTCTTGCAGTTTGTAGTTCTAACAGGATTCGTTATCTTTAGCCATTTTTTTTTAAGCGTTAAGGTCCTTTTTTCGGTTAAATGACTCAATATTAATCAAATCTCTAGTTTTTCATTTTTTTTTTCCGAAATGCGTTTATCTGAATGAATACTTGTAGTTCTTGAGGATGTTTCGTCCCTCTAGTGTGATGATCCCCTGCTATGTTTTGTAACGCCGGGCCCAGATACTTAACATTGTTTTCTCGCGAAAAGTGATCTACAGATGCGAATTCGAAGGAAAGAATTAAGTTTAAACTTCTACATTAACTGCTTAGAATTGTCCTGTTAGTCAGTCATAATTCTTTTGGCGCAGATACAATCCAGTTTGTTTTTCTTGAGATAAGTGGGTCTTTGGACTGGAGCGCGATGTCACAAATTCCTTCGTTAGCAATTTACTTTTGAGTTAGCTCACAGTCGAGCAACAGATACAATCCTGGACAAAACTACTTGAGAAAATGTTTTCATTAATGCGCACTACCTAACGCAACAAAACTATTCCCAAAACAATGGCTTTGCGTAAAGAAACCCCCCTCCCCCAGTTCAAAGTTGCTTCCTACAAATGCATAGGGACCCGGCTTTCTTTTGAAGACACAACAACATTGCTTCCAGGGGGAGAGGGGGAGGGAAGAATCGGTCGGCTACGAAGTTTAGAAAAAATGACCCCCAAGAAGGCAATTTTCTCGACAGTTTTGTCCAATATTGTAGTTCTCTTCTGCTCAACTTTTCAAGTACCAGTTTTATCCTCAGGCAACGGTCATGGTAATACAAGTCAGTTGTAAAGGAAGACTGCAAGAGCTAAAGCATTCCCACAGGACGAAATGACAGATTTACTTATCTTTAAGAAAAAAATAAAAGTCACTTAAATGTAATGAATGCATTTAAGTTTACACTTAAAGATCGTTAAATTCCTTAAAGTAGATATGTACCATTAAGATGCCTTTAAGAATATTTAGGTTGCCTTAAATACAATTTACCTATCTAAAGACTAACATTCATTTAAGTTGACGCTGTAAAGGTTCATTAAATATATTGTAAGCTTTAATAAGCTGTAATGATCGCAATTAAATACATGTAAATATTTGTCATTCTTTAAGACACAAAACTAAATCCTCTTAAAGCTTCTTAAATGAACTTCACAGTCCTTCCACAAAACTTGTCCTTTCATATGCACTTAAAGACATGTATATGTATACATTTTTCATAAAATATAGAAATCAGGAAACAGGAAAATGTACGTTTTCGAATAATAATCAGTTAAAGTTGTAAGGCATACCGCCTGTTAAAAATTGTGTTTTGTAATTACAATTGAAATTTGCAGAACAAAAGGTGCAAGTGGTATTTAAAAACTATTTTATAAATTACAAACATACGCCTCAAAACCAGTAACAACAACAACAACAACAAATTTACCATTCGATGAGCATTTGGGTACGTAAACCACAAAGCAGCTAAATTACAAATTTTCCCCCCGTAATTTATCTTCACAGTATGACACTCAGAATAATATTCACTATGAGAGAAGAGGGAACCTGAATTGAAGTTAAATAGTATCAGCCAAACAGGTGTTCTCTCGTACAGTGACAAAAGAGAAAACGTCATTCGGATTATCGTGTGAAAAAGTATACAGACATTCGTTTTCACCTGTTAGAAATATCAGTTTGACTCGCAACCCAAGACCAAGGGACGAGAAAACATTAGAGAAACTTAGAAATGCATTTACCACCAAGGGCAGATTCAAGCTGACAATCTCTTGAAGAAATGACAAATAAAAACTGTCCAAAATAATAATATTTTGCATATATAAAACTAGCGTAAAACTACTAATTTATATATCTGTATAGATAATCAACAGTAGACAACAAGTAAAGGGAAAACTTGGTCAAGTGGTACAATTTGACGGTTGCCGTTTACCGTAAAGGTGATGCTTAATCTCTCCTTTGTCATAATTGGTTACGTACGTCCAACTTAACAGTGACTACCACTATGAATGAATTAAGCGATTCGCCGAAATCTTATCACATAAACTTACCTAACCTATCGTAGTTTAAAAAAATCTTAAAGGCTTACAATTACATAGTAAAGGAAGATTTAATTGTCAACGCTAAAGGCCACTTTTAAAACTGAGATCGGCGGTCTACTTTTAGGTGACTTTGCCAAAGCACATTTTACGTTAGCATCAATATTTCCAATATTTCCAAGAATAATGTAAACACCTTTGATCAAAAAAGCTAACGCGTAAATATCGCTCTCAACAGACTGCTTTCCTGTTCCGTCTAATAGTTCAGGGGCAATATAAGAGTTCTGGTAAGCTTTCCTTTGATGTACCGGTTTGGCAACGGGAGATTTTGCCTTCTTTAACAGCACACTGTTACCATAATCTATTATAACAGGGTGCAGCTGCTGGTCCTTCCTCTTTTCTAATACCACGTTGTTACTCTTTAGATCGTTGTGGGCATACCCACAATTATGAATATGTTCCAAAGCTTCCGAAGTTTCCAAAAATATGCCGTTCCATTTCTTTGCTTCTGCCACTTTGTTGTCTTTTGCCGCTTTGTAGATTGTCACACTTTCTTCGCCATCGTTGTGAAACTTCATGACAATGCTGACAGGCATTTTTGCGGTGCATACACCGAACAGCCAAGGAATCCCTGGGTGGTCGCCTAGTTGTTTTATAACACGCGCTTCGTGTCTTGCTGCTCGCCTTAACCGCTCCAAACTGTCGTGTTCCCCGTTCATGTGGGTTCTAGCCTTATATTCTTTGATAACTACTCGATATTGACGAAAGGTGCCTGGATAACAAGTTCCAAACGTTCCACTCCCGAGTGGCTTTGCCCCAGCGACACGTTTCACATTTGTCAACTCCGTCACATCAGTATCGCTTAGGAACTTTTTCTCGCTTCGTGGAGCTTGAGCTAGACGTCTCTTCTTAGTTGTTTCTGTCCTCGTCTTGTTCGTTTCTGTGTTAACTTTCAAGGCCGCCGATAATATCAATTTCCCCCTCGAAGACTCATCTTTTCTTACAATTAACTGACGAGGCCAGTAGTTTACTGCTTCATTCTTCTTCACTTCCTTGCTTGCTGTCTCTGGTCGTTCTGCTAGTTCCACGGGACGAAAAAACGGATTTACTGAACGTCAAAGGTGAAGTCAAACGGGCGATAAAGGCCACCTTTGCACACCTTTGTACAACTTTGACGCGCGACAAATGTTTACCTTTGCTCGCGGTCAAAGGCGAGTCTTCAGGCGATAAAGGCCGTTTTTGTCACGCCTTTAACCCCTACCTTTGACGCGCGTCAAAGGTATATTTCATTAGCATTTGTACCACTATCAAAGGCGTCGTCAAATATGTCTGAGATTCAGGCCAAAGGTGTGACAAAAGCGCGGTAAAGTTATGTCTGTGATTAAAGTCAAAGGCTTGTGAAAAGTGTCGTCAAATGTGTCTGAGCCTCAGGTCAAATGTGTGGCAAAGTTGTCGTCAAATGCGTCTGAGATTTAAGTCAAAGGCTTAATAAAGGTGTTGCCAAATATGTTTGGTTTTTTTCCTCCCCTCGCATCGCGCCTCTCGCTCGTCTCGCGCCTCTCGCTCGTCTCGCGCTTCGCGTGAATTCCGCGTTCGCCTCGCGCTTCGCGCGAATGCCGCGTTATTGCCTCGCTAGTCATAAGCGCTTGATTTACAGGCTAGAATCCAACTTGAGATTTCAATCAAATTCAATTGCGACCTGGATACCGTTTAAAAAGGTGCACAGGTAAGAGACTGAGTTCTTAATCTCATACTTTATTGTCCTAAAACCTCATTAGATGATTAGAAAGCTGAATAATTCCGATTAAAACTTAAACACATAAAAATGATTTTTTAAAACCTTTTCACGATTTATTGTCTAAAGTACTCATTGCAGTCTGTCAATGGACAATCATAATGACTGCCGCAAATTTTTGAAGCACTATAAATGTTCCAGATACATGCTGTTGTCACGGACGGCAACCTGCAAAATAGTTTAAAACACTTCTTTCACGCAAGCCAGTGCAAAAATCATGGTAAGTAAGAAATGTTCTTGATCAGGAGCCCATCTGTCTTGATGTTATCTTTGCGAAGATTTTCATTCTAGAGTGCTTTTGATTCTTGATGTAAGTGAAAGACAAACGCCATGTATCTAACTTCAATCTTCCTCTGTTGTGTGTTTCGTTCCACTGGAGACTTATCATTTTGCCTTGTTTCTTTTATCTGTGAAATAATTGTTAAAGAATATAGCAAATTTGAGATAAAAAATTCAGTCGTAGTGTTTCAAATAAATTTTTCGGCCCCACTCCCTTTTTACTATCGCTCCTTTCCTGCAGAAAATTCCCCTTTCTCTTTACCTTTATCAAAACTTAAAGACCCGGTTAAAAATGTGTAGCGAACCTAATGCTTTTGAATGGGAACATTACATTTCGTGTACATGCATTGTCATTAAGTTCGTCATTTGTGAAATTTGACGTTTGAATCGAGCCTTATTATCACTTAATTAAGTCCAGGAAAATTCAATGAAAATTTCCTTCCATGCCCAAAGCTTAAAATTAAACTAAAGAAGCACTTATATTATACCTAGCCTGCATAACAAGCGTTTCCAATAGAGTTATTGCGCGAGTTAGCCCCACCCGGCCCCTCCTTCCTCTTTTTTTGCCCTCTAAAAACTTAGTCTCTTGCAGAAAACTCGAGCGAAAAAGCTTGCTACGCAGGCTATTTTTAAAGTTATTGTCCAGTCACAATAAAGAAGGGACAGCTCGATATGTTTGAATGATTATTATTAAGTGTTGAAACATACCTAGCTGCCACTGTGGTGGCACAAAAATCAATGGAAAATTTTAAAAATTATGTAGCCTGAGCCCCATTACGTATAGAACCCAGAAAAATCAATAGGAAGAGATACTCACGTCTGTAAAACATCCGAAGTCTTCAAATAACCACACTTCTTTGTTTGATAAACTACACTGAATCCTGTTCAAATAAGCTTATGTACTTTCTTCAGTAATATGCCCATCAAAGTCCGGTACAGATTTTTTTATTGAAGTACACTGTCCATGAAAAAATATATATGTAAGTCTTATATTATTTCATTACCCTGAAGTAGTTTTCGTAGTTAAGTATAACTGTTAGAAAAACCAGTTGGTTTATAATCTTGATGTTAGTAGGTTCTCGCATGGAGTTTTTACTTGAATTGCATAGTGAAATATAAGCCAGCTATTACTTTTGCAGAAATGCACTAACCCTATTAGAAAAAAGGGCTTGATCTAATATAAACTCTACTGTAATATAGAAAATTTTGATAGTTTACTGAACCAGATTTAACAATCAGAAAAGCTCCCAAGCACGACATACACGCCTGTTCGGAGTTGGTTTCCGTAAGCTTAACACAGTAAAACAACGATGAAGTTTGAAGAACAACTATTGCATGAACACATAGAAAAGAATGACACGTACCTTTTGAACAAGTTTGTGGTCTAAACTCTATCAAAGATAAGGGTGAAAATATTTGTCAACAAAAGCTGAACTGCTTCGTACAAAAAAGCAGTTTTTGTTTTCTTCAGATCTGCGTAGTTTGTTTGTTTGCGCGGGCGGAGAGAGTTTGCAGCCGCGACAATTTCGCGCCAAAAACAGGGTGTCTTGCTTGGGTTCAGTCTTCCATCGTCCAATTGTTGAGTCATTGTCTTGCGTCGCTGTCATTACATGGTATTTTGATCGATCAAGGAGAAAATGATCCACTCAAGATAAGACAAAAAAAAAAATCACTTCGAAAAAGTACATATTCTAGAACATTTTCAAAAATAATTATAAAACAGCAATTACAATGATTACCCGCCCGTGTTCGGTATTGTCGTATAAATATCTTTAAAACAGTATTCAAATACAGCTTTTTAATTTCCTTTCTCAATATCAGTTTCGACATAAGTGTTTGTAGACGTAATTCATTGCATATTTGCTCTCACTTTCAGCACCATTCAAGAGTGTTGTAAAAGTGTAGCGCTCGTATTTGACTTCATTTTTTACTAGTATCAAAGGTGTGGTCACAGCTAACTACACTTTTGACTTCATCTTTGACGTGCGTCAAAGGTAAAGTCAAAGTTACCAGCATATTTGACAACGACTTTGATAAGGGTTAAAGGAATAGCAAAGCATTGATTCATTTGACTTCATCTTTGACGCGCATCAAAGGAGAAGTCAAAGTTGTTAACAATTTGACTACACCTTTACCGAGGTCAAAGGAGTAAGCAAAGAGCTTATATATTTGGCGACATCTTTGACGCGCGTCAAAGGTGAAGTCAAAGCTAATACCATATTTGACTTAACTTTTGACTCGTGTCAAAAGTGCAGTAAATCCGTTTTTTCGTCCCGTGTTCGTCCTTCCTTGCCTCGTTTGTTACTGTGACAGTCTTTGATCGCTCTGCTAATTCGACCTTTTTTGGTTCGTTCCTTGCTGCCTCTGGTAGCTGTGTTTCTTTCTGTCTTTCCGTGTTTCTTTTGATTGCTGGTGCTTCTGGTTGTTTTTCTGAACCATTCCTTCGCTTTTTCCTCTTCTTCTTTTGCTCTTTTCTTAGCTTCTTGTAATAATCATTTCGCTCGCTGTTTAACTTTTGCTCGAGCGAACGTTTTCGCTTTTTATTACTGACAGACTCCATTGCTGATAGACTCCAAAGATCAAAGGAAGAAAAAATGCTAATGACAAAACAAAGGCATTCATTCAGTTAATGTGTGATAAATAGTTGATTGTTTGTAACAAGAGGGCAAAACCTGTAATGTGATTGGATAGAAAGACAATAGGAAAGCAACAATCTCCAAAAGTATTACCATTCACTGTCGTTCACGGTCGACATTAAATATGCTCAAATGCAAACCACGTCAGCTACATAAGTAACTAAAAAACTCACTTGACAAACGTTTAACAACAATAATCATAAATGCAATGGACATTGACATCCAGGAGAAGTTAGAATTATATTGAACATCACTGACGGATCCATACCTTGCGATAAGGGGAGGGCCCTGTCGTCCAGAACATAAGATAGCTGGAGGGGCCCGATCTCCAAAAAAATTTTCTCGGCCATCCGGGCCTCCGCTTGGTCTGAAAACAAGGGGAGGGGAGGTGGTGGCCCTCCCGGGCTCTTCCCCTGAATCCACTCCTGGACATTATTAGGTTATCGTAACGATCAGGTATATGCTACCCAGGAGGTTTCAAAGTTAGAATTATATAGTGACATTATTAGATTACTGTAACCACAGGTATATGCTACCCAGGAGGTTTCAAAGTTACCATGGAATTATTTTGTGACATTATTAGATTACTGTAACCATCAGGTATATGCTACCCAGGAGGTTACAATGTTATAATTATTTTGTGACATTATTAGATTACTGTAACCATCAGGTATATCCTACCCAGGAGGTTTCAAAGTTAGAATTATTTTGTGACATTATTAGATTACTTTAACCATCAGGTATATGCTACCCAGAAGGTTTCAAAGTTAGAATTATTTTGTGACATTATTAGATTACTGTAACCACAGGTATATGCTACCCAGGAGGTTTCAAAGTTACCATGGAATTATTTTGTGACATTATTAGATTACTGTAACCATCGGGTATATGCTACCCAGGAGGTTTCAATGTTATAATTATTTTGTGACATTATTAGATTACTGTAACCATCAGGTATATCCTACCCAGGAGGTTTCAAAGTTAGAATTATTTTGTGACATTATTAGATTACTGTAACCATCAGGTATATCCTACCCAAGAGGTTTAAAAATTAGAATTATTTTGTGACATTATTAGATTACTTTAACCATCAGGTATATGCTACCCAGGAGGTTTCTATTTATGTCATCGCTTTTGGACGCGGTGCTTAACTGGCGGGCTTTACGGGCTTCTGAGTTCCACTTCGTCCAACTTTATTTTTTTGACGGTGACATACGAGACTCACGGAAATATTACACTTATCGCGGGAAACAAGCCGTTCTATTTATAAATCTACTCGGGAAAGGGTTGACTCAAGAATTTAATGGAGATGGAGGCTCCATTTGATGGGCTCCTGTGAAAATATGATAATGTAAACCGTTATTAAGCAATTCCCTTTCTAAACCGAAGAGATCCTTTTGGAGGGAAAAAAAGACGTTATTAATAAGCACTTGGTCACCTCCTAGTTTCCTTGCTACCAACACTGCGTTTACAGTAAAAAAAAGCACCCTCCTCCTCCCCCTCCACCTTTTCCAAAATGGGCGAGGATTGATTATCGGTATTTAAAAAGAAAAACCTTCTGAGGAAATGAGTGTGGGGTTTTTCAAGGACTCAGTACATAAATATAATGTAAATACTGTAATTCTCAGTGTTATTGCTGCATGCATAAATAAGCAAACTAGGCATGAAAATACTGCCAGTGATACTTTCAAGTTAATCAGTTGACATTTGTTTCTAATACCTGGAATATTCTGTATAAAAGAGCAAAATCAACTTGAATTAAAAACCATGAAAAAAAAAAGAAAGAAAAACAAGACGAAGAAACAAACAAAAATGACGATTGACAAACACCTGAAACTGACGCTTATAAGCTCTGGACTAATCCATCTTTGTCATTAGGAAGGCTTGTGAACGGAAGGGGCCTCTAACCAGAATAGAAAACAAATGCTTCGGGACAAGCTATAACAGTGCTGATCAAAATCTATTTTTTATTTAAGCTTCAATCAAATCGAAGTCATTTAAATGCATTAAAAGGTAGGATTGTATCAGGGTTGGAGGGAGGGAAGGGACGGAGTATATGATAGGAAATGTATTTTTTGATTACGGGTAGATTGGACTATAACTGGGGGTGGGTGGGGCTTATAGTTGGGGGTACTTATATGCGGAAAGTTACGGTATTGTCTAATTCATAATCACATTTTGTTTTACATCTCCATGATATGTTACATCAGAAGACAGTGCCCCCTTGTGAAATTATTTCCATTGTAATTACATGTACCATTTCCAGTAGTGTGATCTGATGAAGGCCCCGTATTTGAAGATGAGGTGCTTCCTCTTTGACGTTTCCAGTCAAATTTGTCTGAGCGAGACTGACTCCATCCATTACACAAGCCATAGTCAAAGTTGCATGTTTTCCATGGCAGGGACGTTGATCGTGCTGTTGGTATAGAGAAGTTACTTGTTTTGTTAATTAATCACGACTTCGAGGTTCATGCGGTAGCTGGCTATATACTATACGCAAACAAAAATACAGACACACACAATCATAAGAACGCACTAGATCTTTTTATTTAACTCTATTACTTATGTATCTTCCACCATATTGATTACCTTATCAGTTTTCTAAAGCATTTACCTGAGAATACTCTGAAACCTTATCGGTTCTTTACTAAGCGAAATGCACATACAGTAATATGACTCTTCATTATTGTCACGTACAACGCACCTCTAGAGCATGTAACCGATGCATCTTCACTGTGACTGCAGTCATGGTTACCCCATCTGTTGTGCTGACAATAGGTTATAGAACGTTCATTTCCCGAGCATGCGACATTGTCCAGCCTAATTGGACCGCTTCCGGCGCCGAATCGGGACGACCCTGGAGCACTTAACGCACGAGTAAATCCAAGCTGGCGGCAAACAACATGCGCGTCATGTAAATCCCAGGAGTCATCACAAACTGTTCCCCACATGTTATTATAAAGCACTTCAACTCTTCCTTCCCAGCTTCCAGATCCCCCAACCAGTCTCAGACCTGAGGTCCAAGAAAAATATGGGTAAGTGAAATGTTTGTCCGTTATTTCCCCTTCCAGATACTGTCTACAGCCTTACTGTAGTGGCAAAGGGTACAAGATCTTAAACCAGTTTAATTAAAATATGTTTGATAGAAACAATCAACCCTATATGGTGACCATTTAAGGGAAGTTGATTTGAAAAATAAAACCGGATTAGGTCAAATTAGGTTGACTAATTTGACCTTGGCAATGAGGTGTGTGTGTATCATGTAAGGTGGTTTCTTTTCGGGTTTTTCCCCTCTCTTTCTCAAGCCATTGGGAAGGGTCCTATGCTAAGTGTGTCCTTGGTACCAAGACTATGACCCTCCCCACCCAGGACAATGGGTGACTGTCTGCACCTGCCACTGAGCTCTGCAATTATCATGATGGTCATTCTCAGCAGAGGCCTGATTCAGCTGGCTAGGGCAAATTAAGACCAAGGTACTCGCCAGTCAAAGCCTGCACTGAACACCGTTGCTTACTGAAGGGGTTGTGTCAAAACAGCCCCCTCCCTAACCCACTAGTTTTGACCCGAGGGCCTGACCCACCCACCCACTGTTAGGGCAGTCCGTGGGCTATCCAGCTGTACCGACCAAGACGGCAAGCCCCCTACATTTTTGGGCACCGGACTAGCCTGGAGCCGGGCTGCGCCCGGCCCCAGGCGAAAACCTAGTGCCTAGTGGCCACGTTTTAACGAAATCAGACAGGTACAGGAACATATGCGGACGTCCTTAAGAAACACATAAGAGCGAAATTAGACCCCTGAAATAACCCCAGCAAGACAAGAAGACCACAGCGTGGAGGACTACAAACTTACCAAGTGGGAAACAATGAGCCAGAGGATGATCGACCTTCAAAATACAATCAATACAGTCGGGAGCCCCGATGGCGAGGCCGATCCTGGAATAACCAGTATCACAGAAGACAAGGGAACCGCCAACAGGAACAAGAGAAAGGCTATCGCCAACGTCAACAACAGGAACGCAACCGACAACAAGAAGATAGGAGGGAACAACCTGAGGACCTCAGATCTTTTTCAGACCGAGGTCGGTTTTTCAGAAACAGGTACAGAAACTAAACAGACCATCGGGTTTACAGATGAAACCAACTTTGGAACTTTGGAACGGACACGGACTACGAATAAAGGAAAACACACACAGGCAAAACGCAGTAAAGAGAGACAGATAAGAACAAAGCAAAACAACAATCTCACAAAAGAAAAAATCCTTAACACAAGAATAGTCAACTTATCTGCAATAGAACTAACCCAGTCAGAAACTAACTTGCTAAGGGGGGCTTAAATTTTTGCCCTACCCCACCACCATAAGGAATACCACGCTCCTGACAATATCGATGAAATAAAACAAGACTCGAGTTACCACCATTCAGTACTCGAAAAGTTAAAGAAAAGAGATCGCCAAGGGCATTATAGACCATCGAGAGAACCCTATCTGAACTCTTAAGTGGTCAAATTGAGACAGGACATCAGGGAGAGGTTAGCGTACAACCACCGATTTCAGCGTGACAATCTTAACAAAAGAGAACGGGTAGCTCTAAGAAGACTAAGAAACAATAAGGATATAATAATAAAACCGGCGGATAAGGGAGGAGCCACAGTAATTCTCAACACAGGGGATTATATTACGAAAGCCATGCGGCAATTAAACAATGAGGAGTATTACAAGAGAGTAGAAGAAGACCTGACTTCAGAACACGAACAATTGATTAACCAATGTATTAGCCACTTGATAAATAATGGTGACTTAGATATGGATACGGGCCAGCTTTTAAGACCAGCCAACTCAAGAACACTAATTTTTTACATGCTCCCCAAAATGCACAAACCCAATAATCCGGGACGACCTCTTATCTCTTCCGTTAACAGCCATACGGAGAAACTATCTGCATATGTGGATGAGTTTCCAAGACCCTTGGCACATGCACTACCTTCTCACATCAGAGATACTACAGATTTCATCATACGACTGAAAAACTTGGGTAGAGATCCTGAGAACAGTATTCTCGCGACATTAGACGTTTCCAGTTTATACACTAATATAGACACAGTCGATGGACTTGCTACAATTGAGGAGGAACTGGCAAAAACTGGCCAGATCCAACCTTCCGGAAAAAAACCTTGCTTGCCTCCTCGGAAAAGTCCTCAAACTGAACAATTTCACATTTGACAACCACAATTTCATCCAGGTTAAGGGTACAGCAATGGGCACTAGGGCTGCACCTAATTTTGCGAACGTGTATATGGGCTGGTTTGAAGATAAATTTGTATACCGAACGGAATGGTCCCACTACATAATTGACTGCGTAAGGTTCATCGACGACATTTTTCTCATCTGGAAAGGAGACGAAAGTTCTCTCACTACCTTTATAAAGTGTCTCAACGTGTTGTACCATCCATTACATTCACCCATGAAATATCTTACAAGTCCGTGAATTTCTTGGATACAAAAGTGATAAAAGATGTACAACGTAACATCAGCACAGACATTTTTCAGAAACCAACGGATACCCACCCATACCTACATTGGACTTCGGCGCACCCACCGCATTTAAAGCAAAGTATACCATACAGCCAAGCCTTAAGACTTAGGAGGATATGCTCATCAACGCGCTTACTAGAGCAAAGAATATTGGAATATTCCAATTTTTTCGTAGCGTGTGGGTATAAAAGAGATAGGCCGCTATCTGAAATGCGCAAAGTTCTTTCACTGACACAAGACGAGAGTTTGCGGGAGAGAGAGAGGCGCACCACCAACCGCATACCCTTGGTAACCACATACAATCCACGTACCTCATATATTGCTGAAGTGGCGAACAGGAATTGCCACTTCCTCCAATCAAAGGAAAGACTGGCTCACATATTTTGAGAACGACCAATCATCGCATATAGGCGGTCAAAAAGTCTACGCGACATACTCGTCAGAGCCAAATTAACAAGCAGAGCCCCTGAAGAACATACCACCACAATGGGCCACTGTGGTCCTTGCAATAAACCGAAATGTAGTTGCAGGGGCACCCAACGAGAATGTAGTTCAAAACCACTTAAACATAGAATTGTTAAACGAATTTTAGTATTTCAACGATAGATATAGGCATATTTTTATCCCCTAAAAATTTTTCATCTGTTCGGATTTCTCAGCTGAAAGTCTAGTGATCCGAAAATTATAAGCATCAAAACTTAACTTTTCGAAAATTTCAGCCAGAAAAAAGGCTCCCGAAAATTCTAGGTGACCTTTTTAGGGTAAAAATCCGTTAAAAATAGGCAATTATACCATTTTTTACATGTTGGAAAATCCTAGGAGAGGCAGGCAAGCAAGAAATTTTACAACAAATGTTCCGAAAATTCTAGATCTGAAATCGTCTTCCGAACAGATATTTTTCCGAAAATTGTCGTTGGGTGCCCCTGTAGTTGGTGCGTACTTGTAAACAAGACCTCTACTTTTACGGGCACGCGGCGGGATGGCAAGGTGTTTGACATATTCCATACAGTGAATTGTCAATCAACCTTTGTGATTTATATAATTGAGTGTCGAATTTGTAGATTACAATATGTAGGGAAGAGCGAGACCGCTTTCAACCTGCGCCTTAATAATCACAGGAACCATAGTAAGAAAGGAGTCAACAGCTGCGAACTATCAGAGCACTTTCTTCACAACAGCAGATCTCATGACTTTGGCAAAGACGTCACAATTACGGTTATTGAACAAATCAAACGGAGTAACATGACAATTGAACGGAAAAAAGAAATACTTCGAGCTAGAGAAATATTTTGGGAAAGTCGGCTGAACACATTGCAACCGAACGGTCTTAATAAGAGAATGGGCTAGAACTCAGAGTCGAATACACTTTTATAAAGTATTCAGTACATAAATAACGTTTTAGAACGTAAGTTATAGGGGTCATTCCACTCTACGCCCACACGAATGTAATTAATCTATTAGAACAGTATTACCGGTCGCAACTAATCAAGTAACGAACACTTCTTTATTACGTCACAATAAGAGATCATTAATGGATTAATGAACCCAATGTAAAGACCCCTGATGAAGGCAGACGCCGAAACGCGTTGGGTCTGAATAAAGTTTTTTTTTTTGTTAGAAGACGATTCTCTTCTGTGAAGTTTCTTTTCGTCAGGTTCTTTGTTCCAGTTTGCCAATTAAAAAAATAATGCATGAACATTGTCTGCAATTCTCTTGATTTGCATTCTCTTGAAAATTAAAGAATAAGGAATTCGGTCACTTGTAGGTCATATAATTGTTGTTGTTACAGAATAAGGGGAAAACATCAAAGATTTTCATTTTTAAAACAACGCAGATGAAATGAAAAAAATGTCTTTTCGAAACCGCTGAGAAGGAATATGTGACGGTGGATGTCCATATTGGATATGTGGGAAGGAGCAACAATATTATAGCAGTTGATTAAAACGGACTAAGACGTTGACGAGGTTCATAGAAGCAGACTTTATCATAACCATGATGAGCTGGTCATATATCTTAATGTCTCACCTTTTTTCGTGTAAAATCACGGCCTGTAAGGCAACGTCTCATTGAAGACAGAATAAACTCTCGGCCACAAATGCTTTCAAGTTAGTTTACAGTTTCTCTTAAGCACGCTCCTGGACAGCGCATTTTTTAATACACTCCATCAATAAAAATGCTTCCTCACTTGCTACAGATGCCATGGCATTTGGCCTAGCAATTCGGCGACGCCGTATAACTCCCGTTTTAATCAACTGCTATAATATTGTTGTTCCTTCCCACATATGCAATATGGACATCCACCGTCCAATATGGACATCCACCGTCACATCGTTTTTCTCCTTACCCTGTAACGACAACAATTATATGACCTACAAGTGACCGAATTCCTCATTCTTTAATTTTCAAGAGAATGCAAATCAAGAGAATTGCAGACAATGTTCGTGCATTATTTTTTTAATTGACAAATTGGAACAAAGAACCTGACGAAAAGAAAATTTATCGTTTAACCAAGTTTTTTCACAAGTTGGACAATAACAAGTGTAAATGCACACGGGCGCACGTGCAAGAAAACAAAAGTATATATCTATCTATATATCTCTCTATATGAAAACCTTTTTGAAAACGGGTGTATATATATATATATATATAATATGAAATGACGAAATTCATATTGATCATCAACTAAATAGTGCTGAATGGGTTAAATAAAAAAAATTATATATATATATATATATATATAATGCACGAATATTCTCTGCAATTGTCTTGATTTGCATGCTCTTGGAAATGAAAAGAATGCGGAATAGGGTCAGTTGTAGGTCATCTATAATTGTTTTTGTAACAGGATAAGCTTTCATTTCAATATTATTGCAGTAAATCGTACAATAAAAGAGAATTTGAACGGAAAACAGGCGCGTAGCTGGGGTTTGAGATCGGGTGTTCGTACTGATACAAATATTTGTTAACAGCGGGAAATACTGCGAGCGCCAAAGGCGCGAGTCTCTAGGGGTTTCTTGGCGCAAATTGTTACCCCAGAAAATTTGGAAATACTGGAAATGCTATTTTCTGTAGTCTCCACGTGAATATTTCAATCGCAGTCACGTCTAGTCAAGTATTAACTCGGCAAAGAAGAGCTGTGGCGAAGGCAGATCATCTTTGTACAGATCTACTAAGTCAGTTAGTTGCTGAGCAGTGATTTGGCTTTCCGGAATTACAGATGGCACTAACCCGAGCAGCTTACTGACCCTCACTGGCTATCACGCATATCAAGTACGATATACCTATCGATCTGGACGAAGTTGTCAATTTATTTGAAGGCCTCCACCCGAGTATGATACAATTGCAAAGTATGCTTTATGAAGCGGAATAATCCTGTTGTGAGTTGATAATTAAGTAGCCCCATTATATCCTAGTGACGTAGTATTATATGTAGCCAAAATAATCCCACCATTGAAGATATTTTCTTAACAGGCGTTCCGTATTTGACAAATGGAGTCTCGAAAGACGAATGGCGGGGAATACGATATTGGAGGGACCTAGGTGATACGTGTTTAATACAAATTAACGTTTGACGCTGCCTCTAGTACAAAGACACGCTGAAGACAGCGGAGCCGGGGAACTGGGGGGCTTAAGCTTTTGCTCGAAGATACCTTGCAGCACACGTCGAGTTTTGTAAGACATTTCGTGTGCTTACCCGGTATGTATCACTATATGTGGAAAACAAAACTTTCAACGCAGATGAAATGAAAAAGAAAAAGGTTTTCCAAGCCGCTGGATGTTTTTTTTTTCTTGAGGAAGATGTGACTGTGGTGATGGATGGTATTGATATTGGCTACGTGGGATTTAATCATAAACATGAGGAGCTGGTCATATATATTAGCGGAGCACCATTTGGAAGTAAATCTACCCATCCCAGAAAATTTGGTAATCACGTGACCGTGCACCGCCCACCCGTTCGTCTTTGTGAATAAAAATTGTTGTCTCTGTAAATGTGTCATCGAATTCTTTTATTGATTGTTAGTAGTCTCTCTTGCTATTTTAATGCACTTATCAGCGGCCATCCCGAGGGGAAGGGGGGATTACCCCGGGGAATCTCCGGATCTTCGGTCATTTGCACAACGACGTTTACAAATCCCCCCTACCCAAAACCAAAATTGTTTAACAAAAAGCTACTAACGCCCCTCCCCTGGGGGCAAAGAAGTGTGTTCTGCCAAGTCAAAAGGTGAAATATTTCAAAAGAGTTCTATTTTCCATAACTAATTTTCTATTTGCTAATATATAGATTTAGCCAGGGCTAAAAGCGAAGCCTCCATTAATAAATTTATAATTCAGATCAAACAATAAACCTGTAATCTACAAATCGGTTAACTTAAGGGCACATATGTGACTTTTTAGGGAAAGCTAAGGCTAAGTGATTTTAGAGTGAAAAAAAATCTTACATCGAGTCGATAGCCTTATATGTACACCCAAAAAATAGCAATCATCTTCGATCACATTTAAGAGCCATGATGGCTCTTGTTCACAGTAGATTAGGCCTGGAAAAGGAATTCTTGGAAAACAAATCAGGCCGAATTTTTGACGTTCGACAAGTTTACTTAACAAAATCTTGCCAACAAATCTGGGTGCGTGTAAACCAACATTTCATACTTTTTATACATAACATCTGAGGTGAAACAGTAATATGAGGCGCTGTTTTTATCATACAGACCTCAGACAAAATGCAGTATTTCACAATTTTTCAAGACAAATATTCAGAACCATCGAGGCACACGTGGGCTTTTAGCAAAACCGTTCAAAAAATTTCAAAAAACCCCTATACCGGCCAGCCGGTTCTGACTTTTGACAAGCACCAAATTTTCAGTAAGCATTAAAAGAGTTACGCTTCAACATAATAAAGAATTTTTTGTGTTTATTTTTCATTTAGTGGTTTTAAAACGATGTGTAATCTTAAAAAGCATTTGATACGCGCGGCATTTTGAGTACTCCTACAAGCGATGTTTATGAACGACTGAAAACAAACGGTAAAGTGTTTAAAATTGCAAGAGACTACTAACGATCAATAAAAGAAATATAATTCGGTGAAACATTTACAGAGACAAAAATTTTCATTCACGAAGACAAGTATTAAAGCGTCTCTAAAAATCCTAAGTCCTTAAGCTGAAGCTTAAAGCTTTTAGCCAGCTTTCCCGTGTTTACTGTTTTCAAAGATGAACTCGAGGCAAGAAAATCGCTGAAAGCTTTCTTTCTACAGCCAAAATTATAACTAAATACTCTTCGGAACATTTTTTTCTTTCTATTTGCGGAGAGAAAATATCGACTAAAGGTTTTTTAAAGTTCTGTAAGCTTATATCAAATCTCATACTAGGTCAGATCATTGTCTCAGATCTTAATACAAACGTGCATAAACTAGCCTCATAAACTGCGCTCGACTTCATGAAATTAGATATACTAAAAACAACCACAATAATTACTCAGACTTACCATTCGAGATCCAGCTCCTGAAAGCCGCTTGAGGGACTTTTCAACCCGCATCCAGCAAGGTGAAAAGTGAAAACGATGTCATCCGAAATCGGATTTGTGACTTTGACAAGCGGCGCATTTCTCAACCAAAAATTCAGTAAACAAACCAGCCATGAATAACAGAAGCCTGTTGATAGCAGCTGTATTTCATTTTGTGCATCCAGTGGGAAAAGACAGTAAAAAACATCACAAGTTAACAAAAAACTCTGTCAGCTTCAGCTGTCAACGTAAACAAGTTTCAAGATGCTGCATTTCTTAACCAAAAACCCAATAAACAAACCAGCCATGAATAACAGAAGACTCCTGATAGCAGCTGTAGTTCATTTTGTACATCCAGTGGAGAAAGACATAAAAAAAAATCACAAGTTGACACAAAACTCTGTCAGCTTCAGCTGTCAAAAGTAAACAAGTTTCAAGATGCTGCATAAATTTTCCGCATGAACTCACATGTCAAATTTTGACCAATCAGAGCATAAAAATTGGACGTAGAGCGTGACCAACGTGTGTCCATGATAACAAAAGGTCTTCTCCGCCTGTGTTTTTAAATAACTGGCTGAATTTTCGTGTCCGAGGTAAGTTTGAAATCAAATCTTAATAGTGCTGGGCCATAGTGACATAAACACGACATATTTCATATAAATTTTTAAAAAGACAAACTTGACCTTGCGATCATTTGAAAACTAGTAACTTGTCAGGGGATAACTTCAAAAAAAAACTCGACCTCGATGGGTCGATGCCTGAGCCCGCGATACGGTCAGGTGATACTGGTCAGCGGATACCCTGTTTTAACAGCTGTCAATTGATCGCAACATTGATGTGCAATCACTTTTCTCCTGCGCTCCCAAACTAGCTAGAAAGTGTGACAGTAAACATTGGTATGCCTGTGGTGCGGACGGACGTTCGTTCGTTCGTTCGTTCGTTCGGTGTACGGTCACGTGATAACCAAATTTTCTGGGATGGGTAGATTTACTTAGCTATGGGGCTCCGCCCACGCGCGCGCGCGAAGCGCGCGCGTGGAGCTCCGCTATAATTACACATATAAGAATTAACTAAAAATAAGCATAGAAAGCTATTCCAGTTGTTTTCTACACATGATTAGGTTCAGCTTACCTTGTAAGTCTTGGAATGGGAAAGGAGAGAATATCTTTGTTTTTTGGTGGTACTGAACAACTAGGATTCCTTGAATATATTTATTTTAATGCTTTATTTTATAAATATATATAGATATTTACAAATCCCGCGGGTCTCTCCCCGGGGATACTGCTACGAAAGTAGAAAAGCCATCCAATCCCCCCATCCCGGGCTTAAAATTATCGAACAAAGTTGACAAATCCTGCGCCATTATTTATTTGTTGTCATACAATAAATAGTATATCAACTATTTCCAAATAACTAAAATTACAAACAACAAAAAAACCCTAACCATATATGGCTAATAAGTTATTAATTAATTAAGTCCTAGAGTATTTACTTTTGAAGTCGTTCCCTTTCCTTTTTTCATTAGAAAAATAAAGGCGTTTCCTCACTTACGGTACCCTACTTAAAGTACTTACTCTTACGGTTTGCCGTCATGATGGCTTCTGATGGAGTTTTGTATGGCTTCCGCAGAGTGTCAATCCCCACGACTTCCACTGTATAATTTGTTAAATGAGTGAGTCCTTTGATTTCCGTTGTTAATTGATCCCCATTGACAACTTGATGGAATGCCACACTGTTATTTCTTCTGTTTAAGAAGACAACGTAATGACCAACTTTACGGTTGAGAAGGCTGGTAAGGTTAGCCCACCGAATCAATATGCTTGAAAAGGTGGTATTCACCACTGTTAAATTCCAGCCATAAAGCACTTGAGCTAAATATGAGAAATAATTAACCAAATTAATAATTAAACAAATTGTCATCCAAAGCCCCGTGCAAACAGAAGCAACGTTGTTGTCCAACAACTCCCAACATTGTTGAAGGTTACATGAAGGTTACCCTGTCTTGCATGTTGATGGCAGTTGTTGCGCAAACTTTGAAACCGGTCAAAGGTTGCACGTAGCTTGAGAGGGGGTAATTATTGACAACGAGAAAAGAAATAGAGAGAACAAAACATCATTTAACAAAAGAGGTAATAAAATGCTAAAAGAAATAAAAGTCTAATTGGCCAGGTAAGCATCAAATTGAACCAAAAGGAAACTACTGCCTACGACAAACCATATTTTAAGAGATAAGAAGGAAAACCAGACAGTATATATGATGAAGTTGCTATAATCTTTCGTTAAAAAATGCATAGTTACCGCGTGACAGACTCTCTTTTCCTGCTTTTTAATGTCAGGACCCTTAACAAAAGTGAGAATTGACCGAAGGACCGACCGACCGACCCTGTCATTTTGAAGAGAAATTGACCCCGCATACTATAAGGGCTTTGAAGGCAATGAAGCCAATGTAAGTGCTGGAATTGATGAGTTTTTTGACATGCAATTGATCGATTTTGGGGTTTACCTGCATGAAGGCTTTTCCCCAGTATCAGGTAATCAGCCTTGATAGCACTTCTCAAGCGACGCATGTTGAAACTTGCTGTTATGTTGTTTGAATCAAAGAACGGAACCTCTACCAATGATCCACGAACAGAGGACGAGCAGCCGCTTTGGTGAAATTTCAGACCTCCATTGCCGTCAAAAATCTTGAAATATTCACTGTGATAATAACTACGTGACAGAATATATATCAGGCCGTCAACAGAATTTATTCCTGCTCATTTTCTTTACAAGATATGAAAGTATGTTCACGGACAAGCACTCGAATGAGGTAATCTATGAACTTCCATATCCCGTTTAATTACTGCTCCTCTCCTCTCTTGGTCCAATTCAGCACATAATAATAATGATAATGATAATAATAATAATAATAATAATAATAATAATAATAATAATAGTAATAATAATAATAATAATAATAATAATGGAAACTTTATTTGTGTTTTTGAATGTACAATTGTAAATCTCGCTACGTATAGGCAATTTACAAATGCTGCTTGAGATTGGATTATTAAAAACAAAAAAAAAACAAAAAACAAAACAACAACAAAAACAAAAACAAAACAAAACAAAAGCCAAAAAAAAATTAAAACTGCATTAAGTCTGGGCTATCCCAGTTCCTATTTCTACAACAAAAGATTTAATATGTTGCTCTAATGGCTATATTAATAATTTTCTTGATTATATAACGTTGCTGCTTTTTGTCAATGCCAATGTCATTAATCATGTCTAAGAACGTGGAGCATTCATCGGAAAAATTGTCAAGGGAACTCATGGAGAGATTTACAAATCTCATACATCTGTAATTACTACTCATTTAGTTGATCAAGTTCAGATATTTTTCTTTCTCACGCACTGCATTGTTGTTAAGGTTAGACTCGAAACCAACTGTTAATTCTAGAACATATAGGCACTTGGACTGGATTAGGAAAAGAAGTTCTGGAAGATAATTTTCACCAGTTATGATTGAGGGGTTCAGAAAACCATTGTCATCTGCATAGAGTGAAGAGTAAACATTAATTACAGGTTGAAGTGACTTGCCAATGAAGTTAAGGATTAAGTCGTGTCTCCAGGTAAAGCGATCAAGGTACTGTTGACAACCAGCGACAACATGAAGGAGTGATTCAGGATTAAGGCAAAAGGAGCAATCAGGACTTTGTGATAATCCCCATCTTGCAATATTCTTACGTTTTGGGAGGGAGTTGTTGATGTAGCAGATGGTAAAATTGTAAATGTTCTTGGGTAGATGAGACTGGGCCTCTGACCAAATAGAATTTACAGATGACAATGAGAACTTGATAACATTTGAGAAGAAGAAACCTTGAGATGTTAGGTAATGTTGCAGTTTATCCTCTTGATTAGAACGGAAATCTTTAAGAACTTTCTTAGTGGATTTGTACACATCATATTGAATATTAGTGTGACAGCTTGACGATTTCCAGAGATCTTTTAAGGAATCATCTGGTGACTCTTTTAATGAATTTCGGAGAACTGTTTGGCACTGAGTAAATTTAATAGAGGGAGGACAAATATTAAGACCAAATTTATTGCGTTCTAGGAAAACATTGCTCAGTGTTCCAGATATCGGAATATCAAGCCATTTTCGAAAATAGCCATTCACTGCAGAGTCGAGATGTTCTGTTATCAAAGTTTTGGATATATTAGCTATAGTGAAATGCCAGGACAATTTAGATAGGACATAGCGGCTGTACAGAAAATGATGATGATGATAATAATAATAATAATAATAATAATAATAATAATAATAATAATAATAATAATAATAATAATAATAATAATTATAATAATAAAAACTACTCAAACTGAATAACAAAAAGCTAGGCTGTACTACTAACCGAAATTATAAGCTCGTAACTTGCAATTAACCAAGGTTTAAGTGGCTCCTTCCCTCCAGAATTCAATCATGGTTAATATGGTCCCCAGCACTTAATAGAATAGTGCTATTTGAATTTTGGCATTGAGTGGCATCGGATTTAGTAAAGTAACAATAGCAATGAATACCTGCAGTAACCAAAGTTGATCTCCTGGATTAGAAAGAGACCAACTGCGTGAAGGATCTCGGCATTCCCGATTGACCAGAAGCAGTATAGACTTGTGTAATCGGAATGTGTCACATATATAGTACCATATGATTGATTGACCGCTACCCTGCAAGCTGTTAAGACTCGATCATTAGGAAACAAAATACCGATAACGAGATAATGTTGAAGACCATTCCACGGAGTTGGCGCTTTTAGCGCTGGATAAAAGCACTGGTGGTGCACTTTTACGAGGTTACTCTATCATCTAAAGTGAATAATATTTCACAACCACTAGACAGGAAAACAATTTTATGTATTGCTTGATATTTTCAAATTTCAGGGAACTTAATACCAGTATTTCTCAATATTTATCACGATTGTTATTTGATACCATATCAATATGTCCATTTATTCACCTGAAAATGTAAAAACGAGATGGGACGACTTTGGTTGGGTCGCCATAACGATTATTTATAGCTTTGGTTATTGTGTGTACGTTATTTATGTGTATGCGAGGATCTCCTTGGATATTTTATTGAACGGCAAGTAAACGAAGACGTTTGTTACTTTTATCCGACGCCAATGTCAAATTTAGTATCATTTTTCGTTAAATAACGCTTTGTTATATCGTCTTCGATTTTAAACTTTATCCCGACTGACTGAGCACCACTGCGTTTCCTTTTCGTTTATTTTACATTCTTTTTATATTTGTTTCTTCTTTTTTCCTTTTACTCTCTCTTGATGGATGCAGCGACTGTTGCGGAATAAAACATTATCTGATTAACATCAAAACTTATCAGTTTTCATAATTTTTTACACTGGACGAAAAAACGGATTTACTAATGTTTGCGAAAGGTGCAAATATGTGGTAAATTTGGAGCTCCAAATTTGCATTAAATTTGCGCTGTCGGCTAAAGTGTGGGCAAATACATATATTTGCTAGATACGTATTGATACGCAAAAGTGAAGTAAATGTAATGGTTTGATACAAATTTGATACATATTTGCAGCATGGGCAAATCTTCAACATTTCTACCAGTTTACTCAAATTTACATCCTTGGCAAAAATGACAGTTTTCACTTTACTTCAAATGCAGGCAAATATATTGCAAAACCACTAATTTGCAGTGGTATTTGCTCTTGTTTTTCCAGGATACCAAAAGAACACTTTTGCATGTGGTTTACTCGTATTTGCCTTAAGAGCAAAAACAATAAATTTCTAGACATTTGGCTGTATCATAAATTTGCACATTTGCACCATAATTATCCATATTTGCAAGGGGAGCAAATATAGTGAGCTGCATAACATTTGCTGACAGTCAAAGGTGATGTGCATGTGACATTTCCTATATGTTTGATCCGTTTTGTGACTAAAGTAAATTCCCAATCTCAACTGTAACATTACATTGTTACAATAAATTTTTTGTACACGCTGTGAGACTCCGCCCAGGGGTCCAACCCCTTACATGCATCTTTCCTGTTAACTGTTTTATGTGCACTGTCATTTTAATATAAAGGAATCAGAAACCAGTTAATTTTTTTTGACAATTTTACATTCACAAATTTCTTCTGTTAGTCTTTTTACAGAACGAAATGACAGATAGTCTACCCTGTCATATACTTTAACTCAGGAAATCCCTATCCTTTCATACCTGAAGCATGAAAAAGGTGTCCCTTTCTGACAGCGCCCCTGGCATAAACCTTTCCCGGGCTACTAATTTAAAGCAAATACACTAATTCAAATCCACTCGTTATTAAGGTCCAGTAGTCAGATCATTGATGCACTGTATTTCCTACAGTCAGGGCCATAGCCAGTATGAGGCAAACCGAGGCACTTGCCTCTGTCATTTAAGGTTTGATACTGGCAGTGTTTTGTTTCAACGTAGTCATCATAAAGACCCTGAATAGCTAATACAATTATACTGCAGGGTTCTTTCTATATTTCCGACAATATTTATACTGATTCTAGAATATTAGGGGCATATATCATACGGGACTTATTTGTTGTAGTTTTGACTGACCACCTAGAGATGACTACATCTCGATGGTGGGCTTCCTAAAAATGACCACATTTTGAAAACTCAACAGCCAATACTACAACAAAATATGGTGAAACTGCTCACAATTTTATTTGAACATTAACTCAGCTGACAAATTTATGAAAGGCTAATTTTTCTTACTCTATTGTTTGCAACCCTGAGTTTAAGTTTCACTGATTTTAATGCTGATTTGAGTTTTACTGTTCATTAAGTACTACCTATTCAATCCAAAAAAGTCATAGCATTTCGGCTGGCTAAAATTCACCTGAAGCCTGGTTATTTGAACTTGGGATACAAGGAGGATCTACAGGAGCTACCAGTCAAATTGTCAAATTCTACCCGACAAACCCCCTCCCCCCCGCCCCATAAACAATGAACAGACCTTTATTGGGTTACAGGATCACAGCAGCTCTGAGTTAGCCTTAGATCATGAAAAGTATAGAGCTATAAAGAAAAAACTAAGGTGGTGAAACAAATTAACATGCAGCCTTTAAACTTCTGGACTGGGTTGCTCAAAGATGGGTTAAGATAACACAAGGTTGGGTCCAGTGGTCAGATCATTTACTGCATTTTTTGTACATCATACTGAAAAATCAAATTTGGTCCAAAATAAAAAGTTTTGTGGATTTCAAACTCAGTGTTGTGATTATTTACCTGTACATAATTTCCTCATGGCCATTTAACCAACAAACTTAATTCAATTTAAAACCAACAATTTTAGTTTAACCAGTATTTGTTGTAGTTTTGACTGCCCACCTAGAGATGACCACATCTCGATGGCCGGCTTCCTAAAAATGACCACATTTTGAAAACCCAACAGCCAATACTACAACAAAATATGGTGAAACTGCTCACAATTTTATTTGAACATTAACTCAGCTGACAAATTTATGAAAGGCTAATTTTTCTCACTTTGTTGTTTGCAACCCTGAGTTTGAGTTCCACTGATTTTAATGTTGATTTTGAGTTTTACTGTTCATTAAGCACTACCTATTCAATCCAAAAAGTCATAGCATTTTTGCTGGCTAGAATTCATCTGAAGCCTGGTTATTTGCTTGGGATACAAGGAGGATCTACAGGAGCTACCGGTCGAAAGGTCAAATCCTACCTGACAGTCCCCCCCCCCCCCTGCACAATAAACAATGTACAGATCTTTATTGGATTACAGGAGCTCTGATTTGGCATTGGATCATGAAAAGTCTAGAGATATAAAGAAAAAACTAAGGTAGTGAAACAAATTAACATGCAGCATTTATCCTTCTGGACTGGGTTTCCTCACAGATGGGTTAAGATAACACAAGGTTAGGTCCAGTAGTCAGATCATTTACTGTATTTTTTGTACATCATACTAAAAAATCAAATTTGGTCCGAAATAAAAAGTTTTGTGGATTTCAAACTCAGTGTTGTGATTATTCACTTGTACATAATTTCCTCATGGCCATTTAACCAACAAACTTAATTCAATTTAAAACCAACAATTTTAGTTTAACCGGTATTTGTTGTAGTTTTGACTGCCCACCTAGAGATGACCACATCTCGATGGCCGGCTTCCTAAAAATGACCACATTTTGAAAACCCAACAGCCAATACTACAACAAAATATGGTGAAACTGCTCACAATTTTATTTGAACATTAACTCAGCTGACAAATTTATGAAAGGCTAATTTTTTCTCACTTTGTTGTTTGCAACCCTGAGTTTGAGTTCCACTGATTTTAATGTTGATTTTGAGTTTTACTGTTCATTAAGCACTACCTATTCAATCCAAAAGTCATAGCATTTTTGCTGGCTAGAATTCACCTGAAGCCTGGTTATTTGCTTGGGATACAAGGAGGATCTACAGGAGCTACCGGTCGAAAGGTCAAATCCTACCTGACAGTCCCCCTGCACAATAAACAATGCACAGATCTTTATTGGATTACAGGAGCTCTGATTTGGCATTGGATCATGAAAAGTCTAGAGATATAAAGAAAAAACTAAGGTAGTGAAACAAATTAACATGCAGCATTTATCCTTCTGGACTGGGTTTGCTCAAAGATGGGTTAAGATAACACAAGGTTAGGTCCAGTAGTCAGATCATTTACTGTATTTTTTGTACATCATACTAAAAAATCAAATTTGGTCCGAAATAAAAAGTTTTGTGGATTTCAAACTCAGTGTTGTGATTATTCACTTGTACATAATTTCCTCATGGCCATTTAACCAACAAACTTAATTCAATTTAAAACCAACAATTTTAGTTTAACCGGTATTTGTTGTAGTTTTGACTGCCCACCTAGAGATGACCACATCTCAATGGCCGGCTTCCTAAAAATGACCACATTTTGAAAACCCAACAGCCAATACTACAACAAAATATGGTGAAACTGCTCACAATTTTATTTGAACATTAACTCAGCTGACAAATTTATGAAAGGCTAATTTTTCTCACTTTGTTGTTTGCAACCCTGAGTTTGAGTTCCACTGATTTTAATGTTGATTTTGAGTTTTACTGTTCATTAAGCACTTATACCTATTCAATCCAAAAAGTCATAGCATTTTTGCTGGCTAGAATTCACCTGAAGCCTGGTTATTTGCTTGGGATACAAGGAGGATCTACAGGAGCTACCGGGTCGAAAGGTCAAATCCTACCTGACAGTCCCCCTGCACAATAAACAATGCACAGATCTTTATTGGATTACAGGAGCTCTGATTTGGCATTGGATCATGAAAAGTCTAGAGCTATAAAGAAAAAAAAACTAAGGTAGTGAAACAAATCAACATGCAGCCTTTAAACTTCTGGACTGGGTTGCTCAAAGATGGGTTAAGATAACACAAGGTTGGGTCCAGTGGTCAGATCATTTACTGCATTTTTGTACATCATACTAAAAAAATAAAATTTGGTCCGAAATAAAAAGTTTTGTGGATTTCAAACTCAGTGTTGTGATTATTCACTTGTACATAATTTCCTCATGGCCATTTAACCAACAAACTTAATTCAATTTAAAACCAACAATTTTAGTTTAACCGGTTTTTGTCGTAGTTTTGACTGCCCACCTAGAGATGACCACATCTCGATGGCGGCTTCCTAAAATGACCACATTTTGAAAACCCAACAGCCAATACTACAACAAAATATGGTGAATCTGCTCACAATTTTATTTGAACATTAACTCAGCTGACAAATTTATGAAAGGCTAATTTTTCTCACTTTGTTGTTTGCAACCCTGAGTTTGAGTCTCACTGTTCATTAAGTACTAGCTATTCAATCCAAAAAAGCCATAGCATTTTTGCTGGCTAAAATTCACCTGAATCCTGGTTATTTGATTTTGGGATACAAGGAGCGGGGTTGTGGCTTCTAAAAAAATTCTGATGAAGAGAGGGTCTTCATATACAGGAGCTACCGGTCAAATCCCACCCAACAAAGCCCCCCTCCCTTAAAAATCAACAGACCCCTACTGGGTTACAGGAGCTCTGAGTTGGCCTTGGATCATGAAAAGTTGTAAGCTATAAAGAAAAAACTAAGGCGGTGAAACAAATTAACATGCAGCATTTATTATCCGTCCAGGCTGGGTTGTTTAAAGCTGGGTTAAGATAACCCAAGGTTAGTACGAAATATGAATTCAGATATGACAGTTTTAAAAACAAATTCATTTGAATTCCTTTTGTCTACAATTTGGTGATTTGATACTTAAAAAAAAGGGAAAATTATCTGACAAAATGCTTTTGATTAAAAGGAAAAAGAAACGCAGGTTAAAATCTAGCACTGGGTTAGTGCTAATCGGTCTTTGGAACAACTGGGCCCCGGTCTTTTTTTGGGTCCAATTCTAAATCACATAACCACTTGAAGTGAGTCAATATTGGTACATAACCTGGGCATGTGTTACATTCCCCTTCTGTCATTTGATAATAGTAAAGCCTAGGGTCGCACAATGGGCAGGGATCTCCAATTACTAAAACTAAAAATTCAAAATGACACAGTAACTGTTGTATACAGTTACAGAGGGCCCACACTACCTCCCTTTACATTAAGTAAATACACTACAACAAATCTACTGGACAAAGGTCCAGTAGTCAGATCATTTACTGTATTTTTTCTACATCATAATATTATTATTAAAAAGCTAACAATAACAAGGCCACCCACAGTACCTTAAATTTGGTAAAAAAAAAAAAAAGGTTCTGTGCATTTCAAAGTCAGGGTTGAGATTATTCACTTGTACACAATTTCCTCATGGCCATTTATTCAAGAAAATTCACAGCAAAACTGACAATTTTGTTCTTACCGCTATTTGTTCTAGTTTTCACTGACTATACCTAGAGATGACCACATCTTGATGGTAAGCCTCCTAAAAATGGCCACATTTTGAAAGCCCAACAGCCAATACTACAACAAATGGTGAAATTGCTTTGTATTTCATATCATTTGTGAATAGAAACTCAGCACAGACATGAATGAATAATTTCTTTGCTGCTCTTTACAACCCTGATTTTGAGTTCAATATGATTTGTCTTTTTAAAACATATTATCTGAGGCATATTTCTTAAGCTATATGTCAGTGCTAAGGAGCAGTCATGGACTGCTGTTTTGAAGGGGCATCCGATAGCAAGATAGCCTTTCCAAAATCAATGAGCATTGGGTGGTACATATTGTTTACCTCTGTAAGAATAATGTTGTCACTCTTTATATCTCTGTGGGGAAACCTGTATGAGTGCAAATGTTCTATAGCTTCACACAATTTCAGTACATTATGTTCCTGCAGAACACTGTGAAAGGGACATGGATTTCCTTAGCAGGGCACCGCACAAAGAAAAAGAAAAATAATATTGTAAAGATGGTAAAACTATAACCCAAGGAAGTACATGTGAGGTTTCTGTTATGTGACATTTACCCCAAACAGATGGGGTATTGATGGATGCCAGCATTCAATATATAAGCTTCAATTCTGTCATCTTGTGAAGTGAAAAAATGATTACTGTAAATAAATTGAGACCCACTGGAATACCCTGTAGCATTTCTTCATGCACAGACCACAAACAGCTTCCCCATATTGAACCTGTATTTCATTGACCTCTTTATCTTTTGGAGAGTTCAGGTGATGCAACTCAATTTCAAGAACATTGGAAATAACTCCAGTACCACTCAAGGAAAAATCTGAAACAAATACACAAAAAAGTCACTAAACCCACTAAAAATAACTGTTAATTCTACCTTTATTGATAATATTGTGAAATTAAATGAATTGTGTTACTTGTGTTGCCATTATCTTTATGAACATTATAAATGCACATTTTAGCATTTTTGACCTTTTGACTCAGCTTACATGTACAGCTGTATCATTATAAACTATTATAAACAAAACAACCTTGTATATGAAAACATGACAAAACAAAACAGAAAAAAATGACAGTAACGTACAGGGTGCAAAGAAAGTCATTTTTACAGCTTGCCATTCGGGCAAGCTGAAGCTAACATTTACTAGCCCAAACGTCATTTCAACTACCCACAAAATTTTTGATTTAACAGTTCTTCTGTAAGGTGAATTTCTCAAACTGCATTGTACTTGCCCGTCGGGCAAGTGAAGAACAGAATTTACTAGCCCGATAGCAAAATCCGCTAGCCCCGGGCTATCGGACACTACTTTCTTTGCACGCTGAACGTATATAAAATAAAGGCTCCACCCTACCCCTGTCAAAATCAATGGTACAAGTACAGGTATTACGCTCAATATGTCAATATAGCGCCAGAGGTAGTATAAATTACTCAAGCAATTAATCTTGAGCTACTTCTGCCAAATACCAATAAATTAGCATTTTAACATTGCATAACTACATATTTAACTGACTTAACACAACTTAAATTTTTCAACAAGGCTTTTTTCAGCTGGATCACTACCACATAGACGCACGCGACACGCGTGCTCATACATGCTACAAATGTAAATATGGATGCAAATGTAGTTTATTCCCGGTTATAACATAGATGTGGCAGTAGAAGCACGATATACAAAGCAAAATACATCGACTTTACCTTTTAAATTTCGAACATCCTTGAGAAGAAATCCAGCAACATAGGCAATCTCTTCCTCCCGCCAAATCGCCAAAAGACCGCGCGCCCGATTTCCCAAGCATTTGCGCCTGAGTGGTGCTGGTCAGCGACAGTCTGCATAACCGTTCGAGAACGAGGCACAACAATTGAAATTCGTCGACCGTTAACGCGTTCCACTGCCATCGATTTGCCATCAGCTTTTACTTCGTACGTTTAACGCCATATTTATCAAGAGGTTTCGAATTTTCCTTCTTTGTGGGGTTGACTGTCGAGTATGGAGGAATCGGCCAGTCTTATTTGTTCGAATTTATCGAACGAATGTGTCCTCGAAGAACTTATAAAAATAATCGCTCGAACTCGAGGGAACTGCTTACTTATAGATCCTTCGACGAAAATCCACCATGAAAGACATCTAGATAGCTCCATCGGCGACGATCAAGTAGTAACGAGTGGATCCAAGAAAAGCAGCCGTTAGTACTTAGTAAATAGACTTCGGTGAATCGATGCTGTTTTAATTAGCAGACATTGTAAAACTAAGAAGAGGCAGGAGAAATGTTGAGGACAAACAAATGCTGAGGGAGCAACTAATCGGGAGTAAAAGAAATGCTCAGTAAGTATAAGAAAGTTCGTTGTTACTGTTAAGCCGCTAATGATGCTATTTGGTAATACCTACATTTGCATTCCAATATTCAGTAATCAACAAGGACCACCCCTACTCCTGAAACTTTATTTGTCCTGTTGTTGTAAAAAATACTGTAATCTTTTGTTTGGTTGTTCTCTTCAGATAAATGGTCTTGGAAAATTTAATAAGAATTGAAGCAAGCGTTAATTCCCCTCTATTAGGCCAAAATTAACCTTATCCTCAAGTGCCTACTTTCTCCAAAGGCTTTTCCAAAATTTAAAAGGGGAGTAAAGGCAGTGACTGCCATGTTGCTGAAGACATAGTGTAGCTAGAATTTAGATCATGGTACCCTGCTTTCACTGATTGTTTTTTATGATCACCCCATGTAAGGGATTCTGGAATCCGGGAAATTTTGCTTATGGAATCCAGAATTCGGGCAATTTTGTTCTGGAATCCTAAATTCTGAGCTTTGAAACCTGAAATACAAGTCAAGCGATTGGAATCCAGAAACCAAGTAATCCACTGAAAAAGGTTCCGGAATCCGCAGTGTGGAATCCAGAATCTAAAACTGTCTTGGATTCTCTCATATGAGGCAATTATAGTATACCGTATTTATTGAATAAGCGCCCAACCTCGAATTAGCGCCCACCTCGAATAAGCGCCCATCCCAAAGGCAGAAAAAGTTAATAAGCGCCCAGCCTCGAATAAACGCCCACCCCACCCCCTCCCTCCCACACAAACTCAAATAAGACATAATAAGAGACCCTCCCAAGACGGAGTTTTCTTCAGAGTATTTTACAGATTGGGCTGAAACCTTGCTTTGTTACTTCTTCGCTTTTTGTTATTACCATTTATTATTTTGTAGCAAAAAATAAACATACTACACTTGCTGAGAATGGCGAAAATTTAATAAGCGCCCAGCCTCGAATAAGCACCCACCTCGAATAAGCGCCCACTATCAAGGCCCAAAAATTTAAAGAGGGGCCAGGGCGGTTAATCGAATAAATACTGATAATTAAACTTTTGTTCCCAAGATACACTGTAAGTGATGGCAATATTGCAGAAGAAGCAGGTTCATGAAGTTTTAAGTGATATGTCAATAATGTTGTTATGGTAGTGATGTAGTGGGACACTCACTATAAAATTAATACAATGATTTACCTGGAGTCAATTGTCTTGTTACAAAAGGGTTTCTCGCATTCATTTTTTCGTTTTGTTTTTGCTCAAAGAAGGTCTTAGTTTTAACAGGTACAGTGTAATCAGGATTATGATGACCGCTTGGGGTTAGATCTGAGACATGAAAGTTACGAGCCAGCAATTTGTTTAAACTAGTTCATTTTGATATCAGTTAACTCAGGAAATAAGTAAGTTTAGTCACCTAGTGTGACGGAGCCAGTAATAATACATATAATATCTAATAGCAACCTTTTTTGCTATAAAAGGCTAGAATATTTAGACCGAAAAGGACAATAGTATGTTTCATGACAAGCATCTACAGCTTTAGTTTCAATATTAATGGTCTCAATTATGTATAATTTCTGTTTGTTGCAGAAAAAGCTGAAGAGACAACCCTTTTCCAGTCAACCTCTATTTCGAAGAAGGATTGTTGTAAGTTCAAAGCTTGTATAATTGTGGAGTACATGTCTTCAGAGCAAGGCAATACAGACCAAGGAGATGACAAATCCGAGAAAAGTGCTTTGCAGGAGGCCTCTAGCATGGAGGAGTCAACAACTTAGCCTGTAAAACCTCTTTGCCAAGCTGAACAGTAAAGCAAAATTAAAACAGTCACATGTAAGCTTGTCATTACTCAATGACGATAGTAAGGATGAATGGCTTCTCCTCAGAGCAGGAGGCACCAGATAATGCTCCTGAATTTGCTTTGTGATAAGGAAATATAAGTTAATCCAAGGCTCTTAAAGAAATTCCAGATTATTTATGACTGGTCATACTTACAGGTACATGTACATGTAGCTCTGCAAATACAGTAATCCTTTAATCACTCTCTGTTTATGACACTGTTTTTTAGAAAAAAGATAAATCTGTGTAAACAGTACAAATCCTGATGGTGTTGATTTGTCCTGAGAATTCTGGTGGCAGGTAGATCAAATTGGTTGATGTGATAAATTTTTCATTAGAATCCTTTGGCTATTGTTTGCAAGTAATGTACCAGTCAGCAGGTTAAAAAGGCCAATTTATTAAATAAATGTACACATGTTTCTTTTTAAATCTGTTTGCTTAACTGCAGGCATTTGAGTTCTGCTGGCACCACTTCACGGTACATTTGTACCGATTACAGCAATTGCAACTGACCTGCTTGAACAAAAAAAACAAAACAAATTTAGGTACACCCTGCTTTTTGTCATGATTTATTACAGAATTTTGCAAAGGATTGCAACATGACTCAAGAAAAAAAGAGTAATGAGAGACAGCAGTGTAGTTATTTTGCAGGCTAGCCAGATCAACCTTTTGTACTACATGTACATGTATACTGAGTTTAAAATAATTATTAGCTTCTTTCATTGGGACCAACTACAGTGACAATGGTAATGTTGACATGCTGTGGAATACTTATAGCTGGTCATTACTTTCATGACCCTCAATTTTCTTAGAACAGGGCAAGTACTAGAAGCTCCGGCTGGTACTTCCTCTAAGAGCATATCCAATACTATACAGGAACCATTAGCAACGAAAATGAAGTTAAAGAAGTCTGATCTGAATTTGAATAGCTATATGTACCTAAACTATTTCTTAGTTTGCTAAATGCTATAACACAGTTGTTATACCAGCAAAAATTGTAAATTGGTAGCAAGAATTAGGCCTTTCATGCTAATAGAGCCTAAAGGAAAAAATGCCACCAGAATCAAATTTTGTTTAATCTGTAAATAGCAATAAATACAAAAATACTAATTATTTATTAAAATGGGTGTCTTGAGGGTTCCATTTAGTTGATACAAAAGTTTAAGTAAGAAATAGTCTTGTCACAAGTAAATATTGGTCCAAGGGTGAAAGGATTTTTAACCTGTTTCTGAGTTGCAAAAACCTAAAGAACTGAAATAGGTTTGAGGCAACTCTGAAACACCTACAGCTGTATGTAGAATATCTTACACATTTAGATGAAGAACACATTTCTTATAATATTAATAGTTAGTAATGATCTGATAGAGCATAGAGTGGAGACAAGTAAACATCAACGAACAGTAAAATTGGGAATTAATATGAAGAGCTGTATGTACAGCTTTATACTGTAGTTTGTAATGTCTGTAATAATGTGTAAGCCACTTTGGTTTATGGAATAAATCATTTGAACATTAATGGGAGGTCACTGCTAGAATTTCTTTCAGTAACTTTAATGTTTGATTAATTATGGCCACTTGTTAAGAAACTGAAGTGAGCCATATTATAATTTAAAAAATATTTTAAAATTTTATCGCATTTGCTACAACCCAAGCAAACTCGTTTAAACCTTGGAATTTACATTTGCTACTGGAGAAAACATGCTCAATTTTATGGGTTTGATGACATTTGTCAACCAAATTAAAGATAGAATTTGATTACCTTTGCTACCTGAGCGAAAAATTGCACACTACTAACAGTTTGATCAGATTTGCTGCCCAAGCAACTTTGTTCAAAACTTGACTTTTGACCACATTTGCCGCTACAAGCAAAATTTTGTGTTTGATCAAATTTGCACACCCTAGAAAATTTGCTCAAAGTTTAGGTTTGCTAACATTTGCTTCGTGAGCAAACATGTTTAATACAAAGAGTTTGGTTACATTTGCCATGCAAAGCAATCTGGTTCAATTATGAAAATTTGATCACCCATGATAACCCAAGCAAACATTGTTCAA
Organism: Porites lobata; assembly: GCA_942486035.1. Taxonomy (NCBI): domain Eukaryota; kingdom Metazoa; phylum Cnidaria; class Anthozoa; order Scleractinia; family Poritidae; genus Porites; species Porites lobata. The sequence goes on from CALNXK010000412.1 coordinate 199,532, forward strand.
ATTAGATACTTCGCTCACATTTGCAAAGCTGCGTAAACGTTCTGAAAATAACAGGTTTACATGCTTTTACATCTAAAGCAAAAGCTGTGCAAAACAGCAGATTTGCACTATCATTTGCCTAATGTGCAAATATAGTTCAAAGAAACATATTTGCCTACACATTTGAACCATCTGCAAATGACCCTCAAATCCATGGCTGCCCATTATCTTTGCACCAAGATTTAAATGTTGTGCAAATGTGGCATTTACCGTCATTGCTACGGATAGCAAATCTAGTGCAATATCAGTCTTTGCTCTTGCGCAAAATTGTGCAAATGTGGTATTTGCTACACATTTACTGTAATTTGGCTACCCTAGTAAATCCATTTTTTCGTCCAGTGTTACCTGTTGTAACATAGTAACGAGAAGGTCGCGGCCCTTCGCCCTTGGATGTAAACGCCGCCACAGAAACATCATATCGCTGAACCGGTCCTAGCCCTGTTATCAATACCCAAGTCACATTAGGACTGGTGGTGACTACACCGCTTGTATTAAATGGATTTAGATAATAGGCGCTCCTTCTGAAGTACACTCTATAGCCCAACAATCGGCCATTGTGAAACCTCTGAGGAAGAGTTTTCCAAGTAACTTTGAACTGCGTTGCTGTTACTTCAGAGAAGGTTATATCGCTAGGAGCACGACCAGGAACTAGAGAGAAATACAACATGTAAAGCTGTTACACAGGAGGGCATTTGCATTTTTAAACTTCTCATTAAAAGTTTTCTACCGTTAGCACCCTAAAAATGCATTAAATAATAATAATAATAATAATAATAATAATAATAATAATAATAGTGATAATGATAATGATGATGATTAAGAGCGACTGTCTGTAAACATCGACCAAAATCGACTTTTTGTGGCATAAGTTCAAAATTCGGATTTCGCTCATTTTTAGCTCATCGATTAGCTCATTGATAACCCTTAAGGAGTAATGAAACATTCTCTAGTTAGTGTTCCCAAATAACGTGTTCTTTTGTTATAATTCGAGAAAACTCATTTTGCCTGTTCGGAACTCAAAATCCATTTCCAGTAAGCGAAATTTTACACAAATTTCATTGACTCGTACGTCAAACCACAACGATTTGGCAGCCTTTGGAAAAAAGGAATGTGACATGACACTTTCTCTCTTATAAGAGGATAAATTTGTGAAAGCTGTAATAATTTCGTGGCCAAAAAGGTATTGTTAAAAATAGGCCGTACTGACAATTTCTACCGTTCAAAATTATAGGGATAAAATAATGCAAATTTTTACAATGCGCTATAACTAAAAAGTTCGCAAATTGACTCTCTACGGCTTGAATAGGCCCCAATCTATCAGAAAATCAAAACAAATCTCTGGAAAAACGATTTTAAGTAGCTCGCAAGACCTCGAGTTCAACCCTAATTTTGCCGGAAAAATCGCGAGATCCCAGTGATTAAAGATAACGTTGCACGGCCCTTCACGCCAGCGGTGTTAACGACAGATACGCTTTAAACATTCTATTCAACGTTGATCACATGCCAATCTCCGGCATACAATCTATATTTAACAATTATTCCACGAGGGCGCGTTGGATATGATATGAGTTGGCTATAATCGTCTCATATTCAACAAGCGCGAGTGAAATGATTGTTTTATTAAAAACGCCTACAAAATCTCGTTGAATCTCCCAGACTAGAACAAACCGCTATTCACATGTCACACGTCTATCAAAACTGTCAACGCGCGAACGGACTCGCCTGGACTGCATGAATAAAAAAACAAAACATTGTAGCGATGAACATTAGTTTTTTAAAAACTCATCGGGATTCTAGGATTTTACGCAGCAGAACAGCTAAAAAAAACCTGGCAGATAATGTGAAGGAAAATAATTGTGACCCTCCACAGGATTTTAATGCTAAAGGTGAAAGTACGCGCACGACACGCTTTCACTTTAAAACAAAAGAATTTATTTTAACACGCTTTAGCACGCTTGCAATCTTGCCTCATTAGCAATTTCTTTTGTTTCAGAGGACACGCTTGAGACAATTAAGCGTGAGCAAGTCGAACAAAAGAGTGTTAAAGTTTTCAAACAAAAGCTCCGTGCGAAAAAGCACAACACGCTTTCAGTGTGCGCAAAAGCACGCAAGGCGTGTTATCTATAAGCTAAATAAATTTCCTCTACAAAAAGGAACCGTAAATGATTATGAACGGCACCCTTTTTTGGTAACTATCGAGAAAGAAAAAGTTATACCTCAGCGATCGCAGCGATAGTATCTGATTGAAAAAACGTTGTAGCTTGAAAAGTATAAACAGTGAACGGTGTGACCTACTGGATTTATGGGTAGAACTATATTAGCATCGCAAAATCAAAGTTCTTTCCAGAAATGTTTACTGACGAAGCTGTGCAAAGGTTATCTTAACTTTCCTTAATTTAAAACACATTTGCAATTTTCTCAGAAACAGTGATCTTTCAAACTTAAGACACTTTCTTGCCGATCGCAGCAATCGCGATCAAATATAACAGAAATCATTAAGTGCCAGGATCACTAAATTGTATTTATTTTTGAGCGATTGCAAGGATCGTAGTGATCAACTGAAAACCAGCCTGCTTTTCTAGATGTACCAAAATTCCAAAACGTTTCCAACGTTGCTTAATTGATCCGCCCGACAATAACACAAAAAGCGAAACATCAGTTAATTAATGACTGTTTCAACGCTTTTTGAATAGTAAGTAAAAACTGTATTTTTTAACAGAATTCCGAAATTGTATGGTGCTTTTTTGTTTGATTCTTTGTTTTTGCCACGATAATAAAGTTCGATCCGAGAATTAAATCTCTGTCAGTCACACACTGAGAAAAGAGAAAAAGAACTAAATTAAAAGTAGTCCGAGTGAAATTCTTGAAGGCAATCATTTGTTCCATAAAGTTCGGTCATTGAATTAATTCATCGAGCTCGATCTAAAGGGGTGACGGTCAAGCTACTCGAAAGTGACGTCGTTTGAAGTTATGTCGTCCAAAACCTGATAATATGAGTTTTGTCGCCCAAAATTCAAAGAAAAGTCGCCCGCAATCCTCCCTCATTCTACAGTGTTTTTAGTTTACAGATTCTTGCTTTTTTCGTCCTGTGAAGAACGAGATATAGTACACGTTTACAGCGCTTGATTCGTCTTAGCATAGCGTAACGAGATATCTTCACATAAATTATGATTGATAGCGCTTCGAAATTACAAGGGCTTCAGCATTATTTTCCCGAAAAATTTAGCTTCCAATTGAAAGTTTTAGGAAAGTTAGAATTTTATCGTATTTTCGGTTCTGAAAATTTTAGGATTCCTTAATTCTCTACGAAAAATAGCTTAACTGGGGAATGAAATGGAAAAAAATAAACTTAGAAAATCGTAAGGAATTTATTAGATAACCTTCGAAAATTGTACATGCATGGAACGGTCATCTAGAAATGTTTAGCCTTCCTCAACCTATAGAAAATTCTAGGCAGTTTTTGTTTCTCCGATTTAATTACCTTCGTTCGTCTCAGCATGGCTTAAAGAAATATATTAAACTAATTTATTCAACTTCATTTCTCTGTGCATTACTGCTAATAAATATTCCGGTGGCATAACTATAATTTTCAGGCGACATAACTTCAGTGCCTCGCATGCGATAGCAGGCCTCTTTGCGATTCCGGTCAACAGCCGACAGCCGGAGGAATTGGTTGACACTGATCTCGCGTTAATTCCAGGCTAGACCACCATTAAGTCGTGATTTTCAAATGGCCACGGTTACTATCAAATTCCAAAACAGTCTCAATTGGTATATTTGATTCACTTCGACCAGTTATCAATGCTGATTAAATCCGCTGAAAACCCAAGCCATTTTTATCATCTTAGCGGTTTTAGTAATCAAGCGTGTTCAGCGTGTCTTACCCTAATTGCACGCTAACCGTGCTATAATTCGCACACTTACCGTGACATATGGCACGCTACAAAAAAACAAAAGGTCTAGCGTGTTAAATTTGGCAAAACGAAGGCAAGTGTGTCCGTCTTTGTGTTTTCAATTTAATATGCGCATATCCGTGATCTACGGCACGTTAAGCGTGTCGTGCAAGCGTGTCGTGCGCGTGCTTTCACCTTTAGCATCAAATTCCTGTGGAGGGTCACAATTTTTAAGTGACAGCCGTCGAAATTACTGTGAATTTGGATTTTCGGTGCAGTTATAAAAGCAAGAACAACGGAGAAAAACTATTACCTCTTTCGCTTGTTATGAAGTTGTTTGAAGCTACAAGCTGGTTTTGCTGAACGAGAAAAGAAGCTATACTACCGCCTTGATTGCTCTAGTGAATGGCTGCATAGCCTGTATTTGTAGCGGTTACTTGTGATTTATATTCTTGATATCGGATAAACAAGCCGCAGTTATATATCGGCGATTGACTCGATCGGCGAATGGCTTCGCGATCATGAAGAAACAACACTTGTCTTCTTTCGTAGCTGGTCAAGGTACTTTAGTTCCATGTGTTTTCATGTGTGTTTTTCGACAAACTTTCAAACAAGCTCTTGTGGCTTTTTTGTTTGTTTTTGTCTTTTTTCTTTCGATGAAATTGCATTTCTAGTATTCTAAGAAATGAATTAAAACGATTTGCTTCGGCGCCGTTCTATCCTTGGCGAAAAAAAATCTCAGCTAGCTTCCAACTTTAAATTGACGCGTACACCGACCATATATGGAGAGCATGGTATAATAGCTCATATACCATAACGGGTAAGCCAATCAAAATGCTAGAATTGCATTATCCAATGATTCAGTTTTTAATAATACATCTTTCAATACACTTATCTTATTCAGAAGAGTCATATTGTTTAATTTGGATATAATAACTACTGCAGAATCGCCCAAAAGTCGGCTTTTTTGAGCGACGTCGGCAAGACCTCGACGACCGAGCCCAACTAAAACGGACCTTAAACCCCAGTGGTGGTGGCGCTGGGGGGTACTTGGGTTAATGTTTGCTGTGTATGTGCCGCTGGCCTCCCCTACCCCATCTTAGTCTATTTTGTGGCCAATTATAGACCCCAACTTAGTCACTTTCTATTTATTCATCCACCTTGTCAATCCTTTAAAAAGGTCATCCATAAATTATCTTCGACGGACGATAACAATCCAGTAGGAAAGTAAATACCGTAGTATTGATGTTTCGGTGGACTTTCTTTTAGGCCCGTGGTTTTGTGCTATTGAGTAACTGGTTAATATTTAAGATGTGGTTTCAAGAACGGAATGTAATGCGGTCAACGCCAGCTTATTGTTAAACTTAATAAACAACAACTTTCTGATCTTTTTAACCGAGAATCGTCCCACTTTGAATCCCTACTTACCCCCAAAATCCGACAATTTGCGACCCCATTCTAGTAACTCTATTGCAAATGCGACCCCATTATAGTCACTCCACTCGTGAAAATGTGACCCCACTCAGCGGCACATCCCCATTAGCCTCTTGTAAGGGAGTACCCCCCCTGGGCTTTAAACAAGTACAATCGTGTGTTTTATTAATTCAAGCATCCGTCAAAAGGCATAAATACGTTAAATTTAAGCCGGGACAACCAATATTGCTAATTAGAACACTTTCTTTTTTTGGCGAGTCTTCTCTTTCAAGTAATTATGTATAAGTATACATGTACGTTTTGAAATATTACTATCACGCTTATAAAGGTACTTTGCTCTGCGAACAAAAGGTTCTGGGGTTCCCTCGGGCGTCGATGCGAATGGGTTCCGGCAAATTCTTGAATCAAAGTCATTCAAGAAATCTGGAACAGACCTGTGCACAGCAATAGCCGCAATGCCCCCACGCTTGTGCACTGAATTTATCGATCCCCTTGGTATTGAGGCAATTTTAGCTAATCGACTCTTCCCCCTGGACAAAGAAGAGGACGCTGTCCGGCCTATCGGTGTCGGAAAAGTTATACGGAGGATAATGGGAAAGTGTGTTATGCTCGTGACAAAGCCTGACGTCATTGACGCAAGTGGTTCCCTTCAAGTTTGTGCAGGGCACAAAAGCGGAAGTGAAGCTGCAATTCATGCAGTGCGCAGCATCTTCGATGCGAATGAAACGGATGTTGTTCTGCTAATCGATGTATCAAACGCCTTTAACGCCTTGAACAGAGCTGCAGCACTACATTTTATCCGAGTGCTGAGTCCGACCCTGGCTACTTACGTGATAAACACCTATAGACAACCGGCGCGGCTCTTCATTACAGGCGGTGAGGAAATAATATCAGCAGAGGGCACCACACAGAGTGACCCTCTGTCCATTACCCTGTACGCCATAAGTCTTCAATCACTTATAACGCGACTGCACGTTTCAAGCGCAGCAAAACAGTGTTGGTTTGCTGATGGCGCAACCGGAAGTGGTTCCTGAAAGACGTGAGGAAATAGCGGGATGAACTATTAGAGAGTGGCCCTCCGCTGGGTTACCTCCCTAATGCCAAGAAATGTTGGTTGATCAGCAAACCTGAACGAGAACAGGCTGCCAGGGAGGTGTTTAGAGACACTGCTATTAACGTCACCACAGAGGGCCACAAGCACTTAGGCGCGGCTCTAGGATCTAGATCGTTCTTGAAGAATATGATGGCGAGAGAGTAGACGAATGGGTCAATGAAGTTACTAAACTCGCAGATTTCGCCATATCACAGCCTCAAGCAAGCTACGCAGCCTTCACTTTTGGTCTGCGGCACCGTTGGACATATTTCCTAAGAACATTACCGGATATTGCAGAATTACTTGAGCCACTCGAGCGCGCGATTAATGAGGTTCTCATACCAGCTGTCACTGACCATACAGTCACTAAAGTAGAACGTGACCTCCTTGGTCTCCCTGTGAGTATGGCACGCTTTGGATTTACAGATCCTGTAGTGACCTCATCTTCTGAATACGAGTCTTCAATCAAAGTTACTAATCCGCTCGTGAGGCGAATTGTTGAGCAAGAGTACCATCCTCCAGATGCCTCAGAAATTCAAACACTGTAACTGAGCACACGAAAACAAAAAGATGACTGTCTAAGTGAGAGGCTGGAGCAAGTGAAGAACTCCCTGCCGACAAAAGCTAAGCGAGCTGTTGAGTTAGCTACAGAGGAGGGATTCCTCTATCTAGGGTCCTGATCCCCAGGCCCTGAGAGGTGGTAATCCTCTCCCTCCTTTCCATGAGTCCATCAAGTCCCCAGGCTACAGAGAGGTCCTAATCCTCTCTCTGGGATCCTAATTCCTAGGCCCCCTTGGGACAACCACAACAAGAAAGGTTAGCTCCTTGTCACCACGGTAACAAGGCTGTCTGGGGGGCCCATTCTGCCACAATAGCTGATCATGTGAGTCTATGGGGCAAAGGGGCGACCTGTATGGAACACTTCATCCCCACAAATACACGAAGTGTACATGTATTCCCCATAGACGAACAATATGAATAAAATAGGCTTGTAAAAAGCGATCCCAAAAATACAAGAAAGCAAATAAAATTTGGTCATGAGAAACTGGCCGACAGAAAAGCTATGTTGCTGTATTCAAGGATTATGTTATCACATTAACTTTAATTTATCCTGTTGTATAAATTTTAATCTTAATGCTCTTAACACATAGCCCCTTGGATGAAAGCAAGTAACTAGACAAGAACTATTGTGGGGAAAAGAGTTAAGGGATGAATACATATTGGTGTAACAGTCCGAAATCTACAAGGGGAGAGGTGATAATCCTCTCTGGGGGGGGGATAATCCCCCAGGATTGTGAGAGGTGATAATCCTCTCTACGGGTATGATAATCCCCCGGGTTAGTGGGAGGTAATAATCCTCTCTAGGGGGTGATAATCCCCCAGGATAGTGAGAGATGATAAACATTGCGTGTAAAATTAGACTGGGCAAATGTCCCGTCGGTTAGGTATCAGCTGAGGACTTAACCAGGAACAGCAACCAGTTGGTCAGGAGCCTAGGACTTCCTCCACAGCAGATAAGGAGATATGCAATAACAAAGAACAAAACAAAGGATCAGTCTGTAAATTAAGCACAATTAATTGACTAATTACACAAACTGGATGCAACTGGTGTATCTATCAAGTCAAGGCCAGATACTGAGATGTGAGAACCTAATCCATATTGAGAAAATTTTAAACATCCTTATCGATAAATCAGAATACACATGCTCATGGTTGTTGTTTGTAAGCTACTAAAAGTAACTGTATTATTTATGGTTTCAACCCAATTATTGAAACAATGACAACAGTACATGGCGTAAGGCAAGGTGTTGGGAACAAACTTTATGCAACAACATGCATACTCTTTAGGGCTGCAATCACACCCAGAAAAAGGTCTTCACTCCTTTCCAGGGTTACCAATCCCCTCAAAAAGGTCCTTGGTAGATTCAGAGGAGTTAGAACGCTAAGCTTAGCTTAGCAGTGCAGTTTTCCTTCTCTTTAAAATATGGAAGAAACCAGCGAAGAACTGCCCAATTTTTCTATCGGCATTGACCTTTCAGGTCCTGATCCAGCAAGCAGCAAAAATAAAGTCCAATTAAAAAAAACTTGCAAGTTGCGCGTTTCGCAAATTTGACGGAAGACCAGCTGCAGCAAATTTTGGCCGAAAGACATTCACTGGGAACAGAACAGACACCAACTGGTCATCAACAACATTTAAAAGTAAAATTTCCGCTTTTATTGTTGTTTTTAAATTTTTTATGCACTTTTGTTATCTCCGGACAAACCGACTGAAGCAGGAAAATTTCTCTCGCAATAACAACGCAAATTACACAAGAAGACATAAATTTATTACTCACAAAAACAACTGCTGCCAGGTCTTCTCAAGAAGCCGTAATGACCAGCCAATGTTCGTAAATGAATATGAGTTTAAAGAAGGATGACAGTCGTCTTCCCTAAAAACATGTTTTCCGGATTTCGCCGAGCAAAAGGTAAACATCTTTTCAGCAAATCCAAACCATACTCCACGACTTCTTACGAACACGTTAGTTTTTTAACTTTAGGTGAACTTTAAGACTCCTTTGCCTTTGTTTCTGCTTAGTTTCCATTGATCGTTAACGAATAAAGACGCAAATTTTCTTTCTTAGTTTTACAGAAAGAATATTTTCATTCAAACTAGACGATTGTGGCGTGTTCGTAATCAGCCAATAGAACCCTTTGTTATTGTGTAGCGCGTTACGAGAATTTTGCAGTTCATCAAAAAGCAAGCATTTTTGTCAGCTATATTATAAAAGAATTTGCTCATGCTTTTAGCTGTGCGTATATCGAGTTATGGATGCACTTGGGAAGTTTGAAGGGCACTCAAGAAGCTAGAGTTGCACTCGGCTATCGCCTCGTGCAACTCTTATGCATCTTTCGTGCTCTCCAAACTTCCCGGGTGCATCCATAACTCGATATACGCACGCTAAGCATGGACAAATTCTTAAGTGTCCTTGACTACTTTTTTCTTTCAGGGTGTATCAAGAGAAGGCAGATTAATTTGATACAGGAGTGTATTAATAAATGACAAACTGCTTTATAAGATTGTTTTGTTTAAACTTGAGTTCCAGCCAAGAGGCACAACATCTGGGATGTATTAAATGGTGACAGGAGCCTGCTGGAGAATGTTCCGATCACACCACAAAACTAGGAGTTAATTATTTACCAGAGGAAGGGGAGGGGAAGAGGAAAAATGTTGCCCCACCCCTTTCTGATACATTTTTTCATATTTTCTGACCCTCCCACCTTTGACAGATAACCTCTCAATTCCAACCGCTACAGGAGGCTTCATTTTGTACCCAGTCAGGCAAGATGGGCATACACTGTATAACGATAAAATAAACTTGAAACTTTGAAACACAAAGCTTAGATTTAATCACTATAAAATGTTGTAGCTTCAAATACAACACTGAAGATTTTAGCTAGTCAGACAAGATGTACAGAAATGCACATAAAATACGCTTAAAACATTGAAACATGAATCTTGAATTTAATCAATTTAAGGTTTTGCAACAACACTAATCAACTAGAACTTTGCAGTCTCACAATGTACCTTCAAATACAAACAGAGTATTATTGCATGTCTGGAAAATATACATGCTACCTTAGTACTTTTTCACCGTAAAACTTCCAGTAACAACAACATTGGAAAAACGAACACTTTGATGGATAAAATAGCGGATACTTAACTGTTCTTATTTTGGCCCTTTGCAAGCAAACAAAGCATAAGCTGAGTCTGCTGCTGCTGTTGTTGTGCTAGCATTTTCATCACATCCTCCTTTTGACTCGTCTCCTTTCGTCTAAACTCCAAATCCTCCTTTCTCAGCACACTCTCTCTTTCTGACTTTTCTTTCAGAAATTGAACCACTTCCGACGTCGATCGTCTTCCTTTCTTCGCCGTCTGGGCTTTTTCGTCTTGCTTCTCAGCATTCCTTTTCCTGGTTTTACCCAAACGCTCAACCGCTTGGTTGCGGTACTCCTCGGCCGCTGCTGCCTTTTCAGTTTTCTTGTTATCATCTTGCAGGCTTCTCGCATCCGTGGCCGCTTTCTCTTTTTCTATGATTTCTTCTAACGCTTTGTCTAGCTTTGTTTCCTGACAGTCTATCCCAGAGACAGCTTTCTCCATTCTCATTTTCGCTTTGTACTTTTGTTAAAGTAAGGTCAACCTGTCTCTGACACTTCTTTTTGATACTTTAAACGTAGGATGATCAGAGGTATTTAAATCGTTTGCTATTTCGTTCCATGAATCTCCTCTTTCCTTACTACGGTAAGGATGTTTCCAAGGTTCCACAACTAAAACTTCTTCGGAAAGATTCAAGTCATGCAGTTCTGTCCATTCCATTCTAAGGAAATTCATATCAAAATAAGTTAATTTTTCGGAAAATTAGACACTAAAATGACCTTAACGGCATGAAGATTTACTGCCCAAGTTAAAACAATTGTAAACGACTGCATATTGGTAAATAAAACAAAACAAGTAATCACTTTGTTAGTTTTCGATTTCATTTTCTTAACTTGAATGTTTTGCTGACAAGATGCAAATCCCACAAAGCCCGAATTTTTGACTGTTTGCAAAGTTTTCATTTTCAAAATCGTAGTAAGATTCAATATTGTGCAAAGATTAGATACTAAGGAATATCTAGCCTTCATTTCAAAAGCCAAACATAAATTCTTTTCTTAAACAAGATGAAAATACATAAATTTATACTCACGTTCTCGCGACGTTCGGCCTGGACGGCAAAGATGGCGTTTTCACGTTCTGAACTTCACGTGGACGACGAGTGAAGCATGCGCAGTAGCACGGTAAGCGGTATTTTCACTTCCGGTCGTCGTCCTCAGGGCTTCTTGTCGACCTTGCTTAAGGTCCCTAATAAGGCATCATCACATGCGATGCTTGACCTAATTAGTCTTATGATTTGTCACATGTCAGCCTTGGTTGTCATAACAAAAACAAAAAGCCCTTTTTAAAGGGTTACACTTCATTGGCACCACTGTCTGAAAAAAAAAGAAAATAAATGAAAATTATTAATACGAGCTCAATATGTTCACTACAATTTACTGGATTGTCAAAGAACTGTTCAGCAAATAGGTTTGTTTGCTCACAAATATTAAAAAGAGTAAAGAGATTGTCAGCAAAGAAGAGCCTGAAATCATCTACAGGCCCGAAATCAGCAGTTTCCACCTTAACTCCGGTTCTTTTACGAAACGGGGAATCCAGCTTTGATGTAAATCGTCATAGAAAGTCGCGTCTTCTTAAACAAGTTGTCTTTGCCTTGGGGGAGCACGAGCAGGAGACGCTGTCATGGCGTCGTCAGTTTCCACATTCATAGATTCATAACCATGGTCATGAGAACTCAATGACTAAACAATAATCATAATAAAAAGATAATAATAATAAAAATAATAATAATAATGATGATGATGATGATGATGATGATAATAAAAAGATAAAGATAAAACAAATGCTTACCTTTGCCTTGAATCGCAATTTTCTAAATGTGACTTCTTCCAACGCCTTTCTTTACGACTGTACTTGTTAAAATGAACAGCGAAATCTAAAGAAAACCTTGACATGATGACGCAGCAGAAAATCAACATGGCGTCGATGTCACGTTTCATCTTTCCTCGGACTGAAATACGATTCTCCTACAAACATTTGTCCTCAGCCGTTCCTTGACTATCAATAAATGTCAGAACTAGTCACGCTAACTGCATCTACAGGTATGCCGGCAATTCCATTGAATATATCCTAATATAGACTGCATTTCTGAAAAGTACTCTGGGATTGTTTACAATGCCGAGAATACTCGACATCCGCGTGCCGAGAATACTCGACATCCGCACCGACAGAGTTAAAGGTTTGTTTTGAAATACAATAAAAATAATAATAATAAATTGTAATAAACGAAGCCACAGATTTTGATTTTAGATAAATCTGAATTTTTAACAGACTTTTAAATATGTAGAATTAATATCTTAGGCCGTGATATTTTGGACCTGGGGCGAGTGACTTATTTTGAGGCATTGTTCTCCTTAAACTGATGCCCAATAGGCATGTCAGACTTCCACGTATTGTGGGATTGGGTCCCTTAAAAAGTGAATCTCGTTGTTTAAATATTTATCGCTCTTTTCCCATGTCACATTTCGTTCAATTTGTCAAATGTTGGTGAAGTTTTGTAAAGTTATTTTCCGAAGGACTGTATCTAGGTTTTAAAAAAGAATTAGGAATTGTTTGTATGTGGACGTTCTCCACCGACGTGAAATTAGTAAGTTTCACGTCGTGGTCATTCAACGACGGCAAAGAAATGTACAAGCAAGCGTGGCAGCACGTGCAAAACTGTTGTTTAAATAATCAAAACCTATTATTTTTTTCTTTGCCGTTCTCGTTGCTCTAGTCGTTGCCTAGTCTTAGTTGGACCACCATCTTCACTTCGAAATAAGATGTCTCACTAGGAAAGCATGTCATGTGTCGATTCTGACGACTCAGGATGGAATTTTATTCCCGGGTTTCTACCGAATATCCGGCAAAACTTACAAGAAAAAGTTAAAAAATATGAATTATGACCCAACTTCGTGAGCGAGCGGAGAAGCTTGAATATGACGATGTTGCAATTCCTCACGCGGACGAGCCTTTGGGCCAGGCAATAGTTTTTCCAATAGTACAACAGGAAGAAAGAGAGAGAGAGCTGCACAATAGGAGTCAACAACAAAGCGAAGAATATTGCCTCAAAATACGTCATCGTTTAACTCGACCCAGAGGACTGTCTACTCGGCCTTCTGGCTAAAAGCTGCTCAAATAGACAATTTCGTACTCTTTAACCGAGCATAGAGTTCGCTAGTTTTATCCGATTTGCGCAAATTTTGCCTCGTTTTAAAGCTGAAAGCTCGTAGAATTCCTTCAAATTTTATCAATTTTGAGGTGATATGCAATTTAAAAGAACTAAATTAACATTTCCCACAAGAGATTGATGCCGAAGATTAACAGGCCATTTCAGAGTTCCGAAAACTCTCACTATCAAAACCAGGCTTAGTGCAAAATCTTTGCTGCGAAAAGGAGTTTTATTTCAAATGAAATAAAAAATCGCTTTATAACAATGGCTTCGCACTGAGGCTCGCTTTGAAACAAAAGCTTAAGCCAACTCGTGAAAGGCCTTCTGTAAATGGGTTAGAAACTGGCTTTGACAGCCATGGCTATAACAATAATCTATTTGCGACGGTAAGGTTATGAATATACCCGATTCCTCAGTCCACTCTGTGGCCTCTGAACTCTTGTAAACTTTTCCGTTATCATTTACACCAAGAACATTGAGTTTGTATTCGATATATGGTGACAGCCCATAGAAAACATCAGAGGTGGTGTTCCCTTGCAGGATATTTCCATTCACGATGCTCCCATTGCTACTTTTTATGACAGTTATATAGCGAAGAACGCTTAGGCTCAGCAATGCTGATAGATTTTTCCAAGAAACTCGCATACTGGTTGCTGTTTTGTTATCAATAGAGAAGTTCCAACTGGACACTAGGTGAGTTAAAAAGGAAGAAAGAAAGTTTACAATTGACGATCATAATAAAAGAGATTACTATACAGCGATGATGGAGCTCGAGAACACTAAATTTCACAATCATACGAAAGGCTCCGTTTGAGAAAGAATGGCTTACTGCATCTCCTCTAAAACCACGTACCCGTTTTAATCAAACTTTGTGTAAACCATACAATATATTTAAAATATGTCAGCCGAGTTTAGAATTGATATATTGATACCAACAAATCAAGTGGGGTGCTCTTTAGAGTGGTTACAAAGTCTAAGCTGTCTCTGCAGTGGTGTTACTAATAGCATGTGGACCCACAATTGTGTTTTTTTTTTTTCGTTTGTTTTTTTGTCTTTTCTTTTTCACAATTACTATTGACGCTGATGTCAGTTAAGAAAATATTTATAAATGAGGATAAATCTGGAAAACTGGCATGGTAACCATTGGAAAAAATAGATTTAGGATTAGAATGAATTTTTACAGGAATAGACATGAGCAAGGAAAAAGATTCGTTAGTTAATATTCTCCAGTGGTTTCAGTGGAATGACCGACAAAAAGCGTTGTAAGCCGCCAAGATTTGTACGTTTTTTGGTTGACACTGTTATGTCAGGTAGTTGTTTCAGATACGAAATACAAAAGCTCGCAATATTAAAGTTACATAAATTATATGAGGATGAAACTAACCCGATTGCAATCCCTGCGGTAAAATTCCGAATTGAAGCCTGGCATTGCTGTAACTAGAATATAGATAGATTTGAACGGTGATATTTTCATGGTTTCCAAAAGAAACTTCCGCGAAAGCTTTTGTAGGAGTCATTGAATATCCATAGCTAGTAAGCACAGTTGTACCGCTCCCATGGATTATTTTTATGTATTCGCCACTGCAAAATAAAGGTGGAAAAAGCATATCTTGTCATTGATAGTGGTAACCTAGCCATCCTTAGCCACCGTTTATTCCCTGAAGCAAACAGTTATTCTTTTCTTCCTTCCTTCCTTCCCCCTCCCTCACTTCTTCCTCCCTTTATTGCCTCATCCTTTCCTCACTCCTTCCATTTTTTTCCTTATCTTCTCCTATGATAACCTCTTTTCCTCCTCCTATTTATATAGTCTACCTTTTCCCCGTACAAACGGCTATCAAACCCGCAACCATACACTCAACTACTATCCCTCCTTTCACTTATCAATTCTCACTGTCGTTTCTTCCTTACACCTTTCCAACCAAGCAAACAGCCATTTTATTTTCTAAATTATCCTCCGTCCGTCCATCCATCATCATTCATCATTCAACACTTTTGCATAGTACACAAGTAATACAATAATAATAATAATAATAATAATAATAATAATAATAAAATCTTGTATCCCTTTTCGATGCTATCATACTTTACAAGCTATAAATTTTGCAGAACAACTCTTAGACTTCAAACAAAAAAAGACCAAAAGAACAAACAAGCAAACAAACAAACAAATCTTAGTTATTTATTTCCCTATGGAAGACATTGTTTCGTTTGACTCACTAGTCAGATAACAGGTAGAGATCTTGCAATGACATAAGTGCAACTGCTTGTTTGATTCCTACATTTCCAATTGACAAGGTGCCCAGCAGAGAACCATAATAACCTTTCCGGCCAAATTGTAGCTGGCCAAATGATTGATTTATATATCGTCTGAAACCTATGGAATAACTAATGCCAAGAAATTAAATAGGTATTAGAAATATTGGTCTGACTGTTCGGCCTAAAAGGAAAGGTCTGCATGGGCTCCTTTCACCGCCTTACCGTCATTTTCGTCCTCTCTGGAACTGCGTTAATTTAACATCATCATTATCATTATCATGATTATAACTATGATAATCATCAGATTATGATGATTATGTTGTTGATGATGATGATGATGATTTATGTTTTTATTTTTTTACATATATATCCAGTTGATTTTTTTTTTTTGAAAACCACCCTTCGAAATTTGTAGTCATTTGAGTGAAAAGGCGTCAAAAGGCAGTTTTCGTAACCCAGAGAAGCTCCAAAATCATAGTAACGAACGAAAAGGAAAGGACAAAAACAAAGATCGAGGAGAAGGAAAGGAGGAGAAGAAGAAGAAGAAAAAAAGCAATGGTTGCACTCTTAGTTTTTATAACGGAGACCTTTAGCATTAGGGTTTTCACAGAAAACCGCAAACCGCAAAATGTTACGTGACCACGGCCTTGAGGTCACGTTTGCAGTTTGCAGTTCACGTTTGAACCGCAGGAAGGACTTCCAGCGGTAAGAGATTTACGGCAAGGTTTTTTGCCACTAAAAATTGTACGGGAGCCTCGCGTTTAAAGGCACGAAGTAGCTTTTTATATCCGTTTGCGATACGTTTGTTGGATTATTGATTTCGAATCAACGAACTATTTCTGTGTTTTGGGCGATAAAAGTGAGGCACTTCGACTTGATAAAAAACAACGTGGCAGCACTAAACAATGAACGCTTCACGGTTCAAATCGATTTTATATTACTTTCTGCCTTACTAACATAAGAAAGTTTTCCGTTCCAATCCAGAGTTTTTTTTTTTTTTTTCTATCTTGTTACTAATGCGTAACTTAACTCATTCTCTGTTCAGTTCCTACTTTAAACATATCACTCCACTAATTTCATTTTATTTTACTTTCTTTGTGACCGGGAAGCCCAGGCTTCATAAGCCTTCTGGTTTCTTCAGGGCTCCCTTGCAACCTTACAATTCCTATATGTATTCTTGTATTGTATTATATTTTGGCTAAATAAAAATGAACTGAACTGAACTGAACTGAACGCCTTGCTAAAATTTGAAATCTCGGCAACGTGAAACTGCAAACGCGTAACTGCAAACTGCGATTTGCGGTTTCCCATGAAAAGCCTGATGCTAAAGGTCTCTACTAGCTACTTTAAAGACGCAAAAGGTCCAGCGATAACGTTATCAAAAATCGAGCTGGATATATTTAAAATTATTCGCCGAAGGCGAAGTTAATATTGTTGAATAATCCCCGAGACGAAGTCGAGGGGATTATTCAACAATATTAACTGAGCCTGAGGTGAATAATTGTTTTAGTATATTCACACGAAGTGATCTCAACAGAATCAGAAAGGAAACCATTAAGAGTTTGACTGACGGGTGAAAATTCATGCGTGAACACGAAGCCGTAAACGGTGGATGCGCAAAAGTTAGATCTTTACAGTATCTTCAAACATGGCAAATGATAGTTTTAATCCTTTTGTATCGAGTTTTGTAAGCTTTAGCATCAATGGTTTAAAAGAAAATGCCGAAAATTTAAATTACTACCCAATTCTGAGAAGAAAATTATCTAGAGCTTTATTTGTTTCCGTCAACTCACCGTGAATGATAAAGTTTTCTCCGTTGCTTCTTGCAAATGCTGTCAACAGCGGCTGCGATCAAGGTGAGCGTTGTTTATCTCCCAAGTTCTTTACCTTGTTAACTTGCTGGCACGTACAATTTTCGAAAATATTTGCCTTCCTCTCTTCTCCATAAATTAACTTCTATTTATAGGCAAAATTGGTCTTGCGAGAAAATCCCGAAATCACAAAACAGTGACAAAGCGACCTCGTTTTCCTCTGTAGTGGTAAACATAGCTTCGAGCGTACAAAAAGTCAGTTAAAGTAAACCACTTCACAATAAATCACGCTGTTTAAACACCATGAAGTCCTTTCTTGCCTTCAAAGTCATCAGCACTTAGATATTCGTGTATTTTCAAAAAGGTTTTACTTTGAAACTTTGGCAAAACACCCAGTTCACGACAGCGGTTCGGCTTTATATTCACCGCCTAGCGTGGTGAATATAACGTCATAGTCCGAGATACCTAACCAATCAGATTGCTTGAATTACCAAGATCACTGAGTGTGTATATACTAAATAAATATATTTAAAAAAACTAAGCACATACGGCTGTCCCATCTTTTTTCGAAGATTAAAAGAAGAGCATTATAAAGGCCACAATAATTCCAAGCAGTTTTGCGTTTTATTTGTCTACGTTTTATTTGCATCCCCAGGGGCTCTCTCACCCGTTTTTGAAAACTTTCGCCAGCTTTCTCCCGACCCAACTGACCGCCCCTAGGTCTCTGAGGATAGAGACAGGGGTATTAGGCTAATGAGAACGGCTGACGATTGTAAACAGAAAAACCCATGAGTGAACGTTTACGCCAGGACAGAAGAAAGAAAACAAAAACAAACAGACAGAAAAAGACAAACAAAGAAAACAAAACAAAAAATCAGCACAAAAACGGGATAAAACGAGCTTCCCGTTGTGGAGAACTAACAGTGGCTGTTAGAAGAAATTCAACCTCATTCTTCAGTTAGTATAGAATTAACAATGGCCTTTTTTCCTTTGCTTCGAATTAACGATTAGGAATAATTAAATTTTCGCCGTAAAAAAAAATGTGAAAATAAATGGAACTATCACAGACATTTAATAATTTATATACATCGTCAATGTTTTTGCTTTTAACATTTTGTACGTTGCTATTACACTTCTGAGATGAAACATTTATCATTTATTCATAGATGATATGATGGCGATTTGATCAATCCCGCAATTAAATGATATCGGGTTGCCCAAAATACTCACTCTAAAAGAAAAAACATAGCAATCAGTGTCATCTACAAACAAATGCATTACCTGTCGTTATTGAAGACCAAGATGAGCGTGGTCCTTCGCCTTTTGAAGTAAAGGCTGTCACTGCTATTTGATAACGTGTGGCCTGTCTCAGGTCCCTCAATATCACCATAGTAACATTAGCACTGCTAGTGTTAACACTCTTTGCATAATATGAGTAATAATAATCGGTGTATTCCCTATAGTAGACTCTGTATCCAAGAAGACGTCCATTAGCGTACTGCTGAGAGAGTGGATTCCACTGAACTTTTACGTCAGTAAGCTGTGAGTTTGAAAGACGGATATACCACGGTGCCCTGCTCGGAACTAAGAAAACAGAAATTGTTATATTCTTAGAATTTCACTCAACTAAACAGGGACTGCCATTGGTTGATTCTTGGTCACGTGGCCTTGACTAAAATCAAATGTATCCCGATCGTGATACATTAAAATTTGTATCCCGCTCGGGATACATTGCAGCACGTGATCAAAGCATGGTGGAAAGTGGCGTGACAGAAGGCGGGAAAAACGCCGCCAGGTCCTGCCGGTTTTCTTTTTCGTGAATGAACACAACAACACAATCACGAAGCCTCAAGCTAAAAAGCAACCATTTTAAAGTTATCCCAGAAGTTCCCAGTCGAAGAAAAACAGCAGCTAGTGGAGGAAAAAGATGCAGATGATATAAGGAAAGTACTTTTGTTTGTAAATCATTCATTCAGTGGTTTTGGGAATTAAATTTGTGTTGTTATAAGTACCGAGTCGACTGTTTTGGTTCGTTTTGGTTCGCTCCGGTTATTCTTTTGTTGCTGTTGAAGTGAAAGTTCTAGAAATATAACGAAACACTCAATGTCAGATCCCTCGGGAAACCAGTTGGTTTTGTTTTCCCTCGAGTCCTGATGTTTCCCTCGACTTCGTCTCGGGAAACATCAGGACTCTCGGGAAAACAAAACTAACTGTTTCCCTTGGGATCTGACATTAAGTGTATAATGTATAATGCTTTGCAATCTATTATCTTAATATTTGATTTTTTTTTGTTGGTTTGTTTGTTTTGTTTTGTTTGTTTTTGTTTTTTTAAGCACAACTTAGTTAGGTTAGTTACATAGTGTACCTACGGTGATAGTAACAAGAATGTTAAGTTATTTGGGCACCCTCAATGGTTAGCTAATCGTTCAACCGCTTATTGCGATTTGCTAAGCCTTTGTCAGAGCAGATCAAGGAATAGGCCATTTTACAGTTATAGATACATGTAGAAGCGAGCCTGGAGTTGACCTTTCTTTGATACAACCTTCATGTTTCCTTATGTAAATCGTGTTGTTCTCATGCTAACTAATATTTTTCAAGGAGAATTTTCCAGAAAGCAGAAAAGGTTTGTATCAAAACAATGTCAACCTTTGCCTCACATTCACTCGAAGGCTAGGGTACTAAGCCTACAACTGTAAAATGGTCCATTGTCGCGGCTTTAATTTATGCTACATCACTAGTAAGAACAGGACAATAACCACCACAAAAAGAAAGATGCTGATTAAAAAACTTCGATTCTGCGGACATACAAACGTACCGACGGAGAAATTGAACCCAGACCGTTCCGTTGGTCATAGATATTAGGGAGCTTAAGCAACAACGACGGCAACAGCAACGAGGACGGCAAAGAAGCAATAGGGTTAGGTTGGAAAAACAACAACTTTGCACGTGTATCACGCTTTTTGTACATTTCTTTACCGTCGTTGCACGACTACGACGTAAAACTGCTTAATTTCACTTTTTGTGGAGGACGTGAACACAAGACAATGACCTTCTTTTTCTTTTCTTGAACTTTAATACAGCCCTTTAGAATTCAACTTCAGAAAAATTCGCCGACATCTGATGAAGAGAACGAGATGGAATAACCGCGATAAAGTCTTAAGCAACACGAACACACTTCTTAATTGACGTTTTCGAAGCCGTTGCCGTCGTTGTTGCTTAAGCTCCCTATTGACCAGTTGGGGTACTGTGGAGTTTCTATTACAAGGCCATTCTTCACATACTGAGCGTTTGTTTGCATACACCTGTGATACACGAGATATAAACAACAACAACAACAACAACAACAAATCTTTGGATATGTTGCACGTACCCCCTTCGTCTGTCCATGCTGTGATCTCTGTGCTGTTGTAGGCATTCCCACTGTAATTAACACCAGCAACAGATAACCGATACTCCCTATACACTGTCAGTCCAGATACCACATGGGAAGTATTGTTTCCTGGGACGATGTATTCGTTTAGACCTCTACCAGATGAGTCTTTGACGAATATAAAGTAATGACTTGCTTGTTGACCAACGAGTGTTTGCAAGTTTTGCCAGGAGAATCGTATGCTTGTTGTGGAAAAAGTTTCAATGGATACCCTCCAGTTACCCAGTGGAAACGCTAAAAACAAACAAAAAAGGGCAAATTATAATAGCATGTGACCTACAACATTTGGCAGTTTTAAATACCGGTGATTATTTAACAATTATTCCTCGAGCCCGAATGGGTTCTGAGTCAATAGCCCATTAGGCCGAAGGCCGAACGGGCTATTCTCTCAGAGGCCATGAGGGCGAGTAGAATAATTGTTTTTTGTTGTTGTTTTTGTTTGTTTTTTTTTTCCGATTCCAGCTAGCTGGTAACAAATATCGATACAAAACAACTTTAGCTAGTTAAAGCTAGACTTTAATCCTTTTTTGCCGCAAAAAAGCCGGCGCTTTGCGCTACTAGTGGGCTATAACATACAGCCTAGTAGTAGCTCATGCAATAAGAACGCAGCATTGACAATAGATCACTAGTTAGATTTTCCTAATTATAAAGAGCGCGGAGGGAAAAATAATTTCGGGGAGAGGAGGACGAGGCGTTTCCAAGGAGAATGACGTCTGAGGATCGATCGCAGAAATTTCGTAGTGATGACGTGCCACTACCCAGTTCCGGGTAGTGCATCTGATGGGTTAAAGCAAACTTTCAACAAATCAAAAGCACTACCCAGACTTTTTGTTTTCCTGCAAAGCGTGCATAGCGTTGTGTGCTTGTGTAGCAGGGTTTGAAGGAACATTAAATGATTTAGCAGATTAAAGGCTGACCTGATTCTTGTTTTAATATTCCAACTTGTAACTGGAAGGTACTGTAGCTCGACCGTAGGTAGATCTGGACAATGATGTTTCCAGAATTCCCAAAAGAAACTTCCATGAAAGATTTCTGAGTGACACTCGAGTATCCATAGCGACTGAGAACAATAATGCCATTGCCATCAATAACCTTGATGTAGTCTCTGCGAAAAAACAAAACAAAACAAAAAAAAAGAAAAAAATTAGAATGATACCTCCAATTAATAATGATGCGTCATTTTTTTATAGCTGAGTCTGCCAACTGTGTATATTGGCAAAATAGGTTAATGACAGTCTCGATCGTTTAATGGGGTTTCATTGTTGCCATTGTTAGTCTTGCGTGTCCAGTGTGAACCAAAGACAGGTCGGGTGTTGAAGTCTTTCATTGTATGCAAATGAGTCTTAAAGGGACTGGTTCACGATAATGCGCATGCGCGCCGTTTGTCTCTTCAGAATAAGTTTGTTGGGTCAACACTAAATTCGAAATCACCATTACCGGTACAATCATTGAAAATCCTTCGTTTTATTCGGACATCCGTCGCTTTGGCTGGTCTAGTTATACTTCGGTAGTGGTGATTAACGTGTGGTTGTGTCGTTTGACTGGTTACGTTTTAAGAAGACGCCAAAAATGTTTTGATCATGGAGGTCCGGAAGAGCATCGTGGCCGTCCGGCAACAGGACGTTCTCAAGAGTCTCTGGAGATAGAGAAGCTTAGCCTATCGATCTGGTATGGTTCTAGGAGTAGTGTGTGGCATACGAAAAGAATACACGACACTTGGAAAGTGGTTAAAGGCATGAGTTCGTTCAACTTTGATTTGATTTTGACTCCGACCTGTAGTTATACCGCAACAGGTCGCCCGATCTTCACCGATCTGGTACACTTGAAATATTCCTTGTATCTTTGCTTTACGATCGTATATGTTTAAGAATTGATGTTTCAAAAATAAATTATTGCCTGAATATTCTGTTTATAATCTAGTTTCTTTATGTGTGCTACTCGATAACATTTGTTTTCCGGAACACTGACCCGATGCAACGCGAATGAATTTGTTAATTTGCTGATAAGCAATTGAAATTTATGCTCAATTAAGGATAATCTTTATACTCATACGTTGTGTGTTTTTGTCACCGGTCAGGCGCTATTTGTAGATATTTCTGGGTTTATATAAGGCGAACTGAGAGAACAGTAATAAGATGTTTGTTTACATATTTTGTTTGCCGATCGGTGACTGTTTTGTTAGCGTGGGTACGACCTCGTAAAAATACACGTTGGTAAATGTTTGTTTCAAAGCAGGACATGGCTGTAAATCTTATTCTTATCGGCTGCAACATATATCTGAGGAGTAGCAAAGAATAAACTTGAATTATGGGGATAACTAAAATCAAACCAAATGCCCGGAAATACTCTCGCGTCGCGAACAGTTAATTTGAATTTTGTAAATTTACTTGCGTGCATCTAACTCGCTTCCGATTGGTTGACAAACAATCAGGTACTGTCAGAACTCACACATGCGCATTATCGTGAACCAGTCCCTTTAAGATGAGCACGCTGTCTCTTTCAGGCGATCATTGAAATGAAGCGCCATGTTCATCATGTTCATGTTTTTTTTTTTGCTAGCTGGTAATGATATAATTCCTCCCGAATCGAGGCCCTTGAGTTTCGTGTATTTACACACGCGTGCTCGATCAATTTGGAAACAAATCGTCGATCGAATACGATATAAAAAAAGTAAATATTGTAAGGAATATTCTATCGTCGATAAAGTAGGAAGTGAACAACTTTAGCGAGGAAGTCCTGTTTGGTGTAGAATTAATCGCCTCCTCATTTCTTATCTAATCTCCAACCAAGCGAGACGTAACTTTTAAGAGCATTCTGGGTTTTGACATCAATGTTACATAGGAAATCATAGTTAAGGGTTTCAGTAAGCAATTGCTAATGATTGAATATGATAAACTATGTCCCCCTCTACCTTGACGAGCTGATATTTGTCTTTGGAGAAACTTCGGAAGTTGGAAAAATGCCTAGTGATTACCCCCCCCCTAATAATTGTAATAAGCAATCAAACAAACCAATCCTTTTTTCCGATGTTGACAGAAATTTGCTTAAGTTCTCAGTCTGTGTCTTTATGTTGTTATCATTGTAAAATGGAAGTCCATAAAACTACAGTTAACACCAGCAAATAAGAAAATACTTCTTTTGAAGTCTGGCAAAATAGGCCGTTGTCTTTTGGGGCACTTATAGCTGGGCTGCCTGTGGCTCAGCCCAGTTATAGAATGGGTTCGGTTTTTCCTTCTGGCACAAATCGCACTCCGGCGTTTTCAGCGTGTGCGCAAGATACAAGAGCATGCATAGAATAGGTCAGCGGACTTCAGCAGAGTACATTCCGAGGAGCTCGAAGGGACTCAAAGCTATTAGCAATCTATCTTCGGTGCAAGCATACGAATGTAAACAGGGCTCATGGTAAGGCCACAGTAAAAGATGGCAAGAGTACATTTTGGAAGTGGTATATTTCATGACCTATACTATGCGAGAGACTCATTTATAAGGGAACTCTTCCAAGTGAATCTTTTACCGACAAACCTTGTGTATTAAGAGAGCTATGTACTGAGTTAGAAGCGCTAAAAGAATCATCCGAATCAACTGTTAAAACTCAAACCGTTCGGTATGTAAACATTACAAGTAACTGGATCAGTGAAATTCAGCAGTGTTTTTGATAAACACAGCAGCGTTAAGCAAGAATTCAGTACTTCGATAGCTAGCTTTTGGGTAACAATATCCTTGCTTTTACATTTAATTTCTGTATTGATTTTATTGATTTTATCTTTCTTTGTTTTTATCATCATTTATGCAATTATTGTAATCGCGTATTCAGTGATCAATCTTCTAATGTCGTATCTAGATGTTTATACAGAGGCTGTTTTTAATTCACAATGTATGTATTAAAAAAAAAAAACAGTTGACCGGAAATGTTCACAACGATTCTGAGGTAACAATAAAGGTGAAAGAAGATACAAGATCTCACTATGCAAAATATGTTTTCTTGCTAGGAAAGATAAACAGCGTGATCGTAAGCCTAGTCCTTTTGGGTCTTTTTACTGACCAAAATGACGCATTTTCCTACCCTTTCATATACTACAGCTACTGAAATTTCTACTTTTTTTAATACCTAAAGCCTAGGAAAGGAACCC
>CALNXK010000413.1:0-20000 GCA_942486035.1 Porites lobata
CTAGTTCATCTGCACGTGCAAGCAACTCCCTGACCACTGCACATTGTGAATTGGTACCGCTTAGGGTGCTAAAACCTTAAATGATTGATTAGGATAAAGATTTATGACAATGTTTTGAAAAAAAAGTCCTTGAGAAGAAACTGTTCGAAAGTTATCTTTTTTACTATTGAAATTTGCAGCGCCAGTTCTATAATTTGTTGTTGTTGAATTGATACCTCTTAGGAGAGGAAATGAATTTGGGACATGCCCATAAACAAGATTCTGGTACCTTTAAGGGGTGTTCTGGAAAATTTTCGACGAGCACCCCCGTCACTTTTATAGGCGAGTACCCCCCTCCCCGGGGAATTTGTTATATTAAAACCATTTTTCTCTGTCATAGACGCTGTTTGAAAAAATTAGCTTAAGCACGATTACCTGATGTTTATCAAGCCTTTATTTCGCATCATTATTTCGGGTTCAAAGGGCTGATCGTTGTAGAAAATCAACCAAACAAGCTGTACTGAATTTGATGGAGAATCGAGAAATAAACAGAGGCCCACACTCGAAGGGGTTGATTAGAAGTATGGTCGATTTAATCAGCGAAGAATATATGGAATGTAAACGTGTGTGACCTCTGAATCGAACCTCCTATTCTGGAGACTCTAGACGTTGCCAATTTTATGCACTTGCTGGTCCCGTAAACACGGCCACGACACAAATTTTAAAAATAGAATTACACAATTACAGACGCAACGTACAAGGACGGTTTACACAAGCAGATAAAATTAACAACAAAGCTCACGCACTTATGGTGAGTTTGACTAATAGTCGCGGGTCGCGGGTCCAAAGTCGCGGTCGCGGGTCCAATGTCGCGGTCGCGGGTCCAAAGTCGCGGTCGCGGGTCCAAAGTCGCGGTCGCGGGTCCAATGTCGCGGCAGGGGAAAATGATTTGGCCTTCGAGGTAACAGCTGAGTGAAAACGACTGATATAAACACAATATAAAGGGAAAAAATCTTTTTTATGCACAATACTTTACGGTAGCCAATTTACAGGTTACGGATGTTAGAGTCAACAAAATAATGTCTCAAGAAAAGACCTAAAAGAAAAAGCTGGCCGACTTTTGTGTTCAGCGCAAGTTTATTTTTTTTTCTTTCTGTCGGGCCCAGTTATGTGTAAATTCAGCTTTGAATATCCTTATGCATAACAGTATCTGATAAAAAAAAGTTACCATAAGTTACCATTGCTTTCTTGTTGTCGATGAATTGCTCACAAATGCTTAAGGGTTCAATTACTGAAAAATATACGATACACTTCATAGACTACAGATTATAAACGTTACAACAACTTAAAGCCCTTTTTTTAAAAAAAGCGATCTCGGGCTCAAAAAGCTACGAGTCTGTCGGTAGAAGAAACGAGAACTCTTATATTTAACAAATGTTTTCGGCAAAACTGAAAGAAAATGTAAATAGGCGCATGAAACTTCATTCAAGCGGTATTCAAGGCATGAATTTAATATGGAAACAACCAATAATCCACAGAAAGGAGGCTGTTCCTCGAAGCAAGATTTTCGCTTAATGCTTTTATTTTTACAACTGAGACGGCAACCCAGAGAGTTCAATATAACTTCTTGTTCTCTTCACCTAAATGGCAACCAGGACAACCTGACAATAGGAAGCCATTCAATGTGCGTCTCAGTCAAATCTTGAAAACATGCATCGTAAATAACTAAGTGAGTAAGTAGGTAAGGAAATAATAACGCCCGATATCATGAAGCTGAAAAAGAAAGTAAACCAGACACTGAAAACGGTAAGTTATCAACTCCACCAGAGCTAAGAAAAGACAATAAATTAGGTAAGTAATTCCAGATTCCAGGTACTGGATTCAAGTCTTTGTCAGTAGAACCAAGAGACTATGATCTATTCTCTCTTAGTAGAACTTGGATTCCGGATTTCAATCGTTATTGGGAACAAACTCCTTTCTGTGGACAAGAGAGGATAAAGCTGGAGCTTTATCCCCTCTTGCTGTGGATTATTACTTGTTTTTTGTTAAAGTCATGCCTTGAATACCCGCTTGAATGTACTTTACTGGCACTTCAAGCCCAACGTCTCTCCTCCTCTTTCCAGTTACTTGTGCAAAGAGTTTATTTTGGTAGTTTGCGACTTTTACGCGGGTAATCTTTTAGAGGACGGATAGCTTGCAAACTAAACTGAACGTAGGGTTGTCGGAACAGCAACAAGAAGATTTATTCCAAAGATGAACGTAGTTTCCACTGAGTAAAACTCCACAACAGCACGTAACTCGTTAAACTTACGCGGCCTCCGCCAACTTGAATAAAAACTGCCTTCGTCACACTTGCCTAAACACGACCAACGTCAAACTCTCTTCGCTTGTGAAAACTAGTTAAAACTTAACTCGGGCTCGCCTACCTTATATACGTTTACAATAAGATTCTAGAACTTTCCAAAGAGTCCAATTATAGAAAGATTACAAAATATACCGCTTTTAGACACGCTTACACAAGATCCTAAAATAAACAAATTATGAACTCTCGCGAAGCTTCTAGAAAGTCACACTAGTCAGGCAATACAATTTTTCGTAACAGCGACCAGGAAATTTTTCAACAAGCGTTTTCTTTATTTTTGCCGAAAACATTTGTTAAAATTGAAACAGTTCTCGTTTCTTCTACCGACAGACTCGCTCCGGTGAATTAAGGAATGGGGCACTGCAAATTTGGAGGGGGGTGGTCTGTTTTAGTAGGGATTTTGCCTTTCGCATTAATATTTTAAATTCAATATCTACTCCCCATAAGCATTCATTTTTCATTGTTACTAATGTATTATCTCTGTCACGTGACTTGCCACACCCATTTTTGACTTTTTATTTCAATCCAAATTTACACCGCTTTATAAATAACACTTGTAATTTAATTCACTTTTTTTCAATGACTATTGACACAAACTTTATGGAATTAATCGGGGTTTTCTTAAATTATCTACGTTTTGTAAACTATAACGTTTCTTGTTAAGAGGGAGACTGGGACGAGAGAAAAATATCTAATAATTACGAAGGAATGGATCATTTCACAAATCCCCGATTAATTTAGCTTATTTGACTGTAAATGAAATATTATGGAAGGAAAAACGATTGTGGTAACATTCAGTAAACTGGTGTAATCTGCAAAGTCCAAATTTTGCATAATTATGGGCGTGGCTGGTCACGTGATCTAAAAAAAGGAGTGTTTAAGGTCCAAAGTGGTTCTGGTCCTAAACACAGCGGTCTACGAGTAAAATAAAGGAAGATACTGGAAAAAACAAGATCAAGTCATACAACCCCACATGTAACGAGGACCCATTCCTTAATTCACCGGAGGTAGCTTTTCGAGCCCGAGTTAGCCTTTTTTAAAAAAGGTTTTAAGTTGTTGTAACGTTTATAATTTATAGTCTATGAAGTGTATCGCACATTTTTCAGTGAATGCACCCCTAAGAATTTGTGAGCAATTCCTAGACAAGAAGAAAACAATGGTTACTCATGGTAACATTTTTTATCAGATACTGTTATACATAAGTATATTCAAAGCTGAATTTACACTTAACTGGGCCCGACAGAAAGAAAACAAAATAAACTTGCGGTGAACACAAAAGTCGGCCAGCTTTTTCTTTTAGGTCTTTTTTTGAGACATTATATTGTTGACTCTAACATCCGTAACCTGTAAATTGGCTACCGTAGAGTATCGTGCACAAAAAAGATTTTTTCCCTTCATATTGTTTTCATATCAGTCGTTTTCAAATCATTTTCCCCTGCCGCGACATTGGACCCGCGACCGCGACTTTGGACTCGCGACCGCGACATTGGACCCGCGACCGCGACATTGGACCCGCGACCGCGACCTTGGACCCGCGACCGCGACATTGGACCCGCGACCGCGACATTGGACCCGCGACCGCGACATTGGACCCGCGACCCGCGACCCGCGACTATTAGTCAAACTCACTTATGGTCTATCTGCCTAGGTTTTTACTTTTTCCCCGACCTCTCTGGTTCGAATGACTACGGTGTCCCTTGCAAATTTGCACATGCGACCCGACTGGCACTCGCCCGTTATTATGTGACGTGACACTGGCAGTGATGAATCAGTCACAGACAAACACATGAAAACAATAGAGATGGTCCCTCCCTCCGGGTCATTCCTTTTTCAATATTTCACTAAAAAATATACCTATCTAGATAGATTTATAAAGAATATTTTTAGTACTTCTGCTTTGAAAAGATATGGGTGGTTTTCCCTCTATCACTTCCCTACCCCACAGTACTTTTTCAATCCGTCAAAGAAATTGCTTCCCGCGCGCCGTCGTGATGAAATACAACTGCTGTCAAGTTTCTATAACGACAATTATTATCAGAGGCATATTGAAAGAACTTGAACGAGTAAGTTTCGATCCTTTTCCTGGTCTTTATCCTCATTTTCATACACAGCCGTCCTAATTGTCTTCCGACGCTAATCTTTTGTTGTCCCCAAAGACAAACGTAAATACCCAAAACTCAAGATGGATGAGTCAAGATGGGGCGTGATTACTCTCTCACCGCTCGCCCGCGTAGACCACTTTTTTCTTTCCAATCTGGGCGTCCACTTACTACAACCTTGGTCAAAACGTCTTGGGACACTTGACGAAATTATGCACAAAGACGCACTTTGCTAAATTAACTCATATTCTACCTCTTAAAAAAAGCTTGGGGATGTTGTTATAAGGGGCTATTTCTGCTGTCTCCCTCTCTCCCAAGCAGTGTTGATTGTGTTGAGTTAAAACTTGAATACATAACGTCAACACTGCACCGAGGGGGAAGGGGGGAGGGAAGATGCCTCAATTTGACAAGCTATTGCGTTAGTGTCCCAAGAGTTTTGACCAGGGTTGTAGATGCGAGTTTGACTAATAGTCGCGGGTCGCGGGTCGCGGGTCGCGGGTCCAATGTCGCGGTCGCGGTTCCAATGTCGCGGTCGCGGGTCCAAGGTCGCGGTCGCGGGTCCAAGGTCGCGGTCGCGGGTCCAATGTCGCGGTCGCGGATCCAAAGTCGCGGTCGCGGGTCCAATGTCGCGGCAGGGGAAAATGATTTGAAAACGACTGATATGAAAACAATATGAAGGGAAAAAATCTTTTTTGTGCACGATACTCTACCGTAGCCAATTTACAGGTTACGGATGTTAGAGTCAACAATATAATGTCTCAAGAAAAGACCTAAAAGAAAAAGCTGGCCGACTTTTGTGTTCACCGCAAGTTTATTTTGTTTTCTTTCTGTCAGGCCCAGTTAAGTGTAAATTCAGCTTTGAATATACTTATGTATAACAGTATCTGATAAAAAATGTTACCATAACTAACCATTGTTTTCTTCTTGTCTATGAATTACTCACAAATGCTTAGAGGTGCATTCACTGAAAAATGTGCGATACACTTCATAGACTATAAAGGTTACAACAACTTAAAACCTTTTTTAAAAAAGGCTAACTCGGGCTCGAAAAGCTACGAGTCGGTCGGTAGAAGAAACGAGAACTGTTTCAATTTTAACAAATGTTTTCGGCAAAAATAAAGAAAACGCTTGTTGAAAAACTTCCTGGTCGCTGTTACTAAAAATTGTATTGCGTGACTAGTGTGACTTTCTAGAAGCTTCGCGAGAGTTCATAATTTGTTTATTTTAGGATCTTGTGTAAGCGTTTCTAAAAGCGGTATATTTTGTAATCTTTCTATAATTAGACTATTTGGAAAGTTCTGGAATCTTATTGTAAACGTATATAAGGTAGGCGAGCCCGAGTTAAGTTTTAACTAGTTTTCACAAGCGAAGAGAGTTTGACGTTGGTTGTGTTTAGTCAAGTGTGACGAAGGCAGTTTTTATTCAAGTTGGCGGAGGCCGCGTAAGTTTAACGAGTTACGTGCTGTTGTGAAGTTTTACTCAGTGGAAACTACGTTCATCTTTGGAATAAATCTTCTTGTTGCTGTTCCGACAACCCTGCGTTCAGTTTAGTTTGCAAGCTACCCGTCCTCTAAAAGATTACCCGCGTAAAAGTCACAAACTCCCAATATAAACTCTTTGCACAAGTAACTGGAAAGAGGAGGAGAGACGTTGGGCTTGAAGTGCCAGTAAAGTACATTCAAGCGGGTATTCAAGGCATGACATTAATAAAAAACAAGTAATAATCCACAGCAAGAGGGGATAAAGCTCCAGCTTTATCCTCTCTTGTCCACAGAAAGGATAACGATTGAAATCCGGAATCCAAGTTCTACTAAGAGAGAATAGATCATAGTCTCTTGGTTCTACTGACAAAGACTTGAATCCAGTACCTGGAATCTGGAATTACTTACCTAATTTATTGTCTTTTCTTAACTCTGGTGGAGTTGATAACTTACCGTTTTCAGTGTCTGGTTTACTTTCCTTTTCAGCTTCATGATATCGGGCGTTATTATTTCCTTACCTACTTACTCACTTAGTTATTTACGATGCATGTTTTCAAGATTTGACTGAGACGCACATTGAATGGCTTCCTATTGTCAGGTTGTCCTGGTTGCCATTTAGGGGAAGAGAACAAGAAGTTATATTGAACTCTCTGGGTTGCCGTCTCAGTTGTAAAAATAAAAGCATTAAGCGAAAATCTTGCTTCGAGGAACAGCCTCCTTTGTGTGGATTATTGGTTGTTTCCATATTAAATTCATGCCTTGAATACCGCTTGAATGAAGTTTCATGCGCCTATTTACATTTTCTTTCAGTTTTGCCGAAAACATTTGTTAAATATAAGAGTTCTCGTTTCTTCTACCGACAGACTCGTAGCTTTTTGAGCCCGAGTTCGCTTTTTTAAAAAAAAAGGCTTTAAGTTGTTGTAACGTTTATAATCTGTAGTCTATGAAGTGTATCGCATATTTTTCAGTAATTGAACCCTTCAGCATTTGTGAGCAATTCATCGACAACAAGAAAGCAATGGTAACTTATGGTAACTTTTTTTTTTATCAGATACTGTTATGCATAAGTATATTCAAAGCTGAATTTACACATAACTGGGCCCGACAGAAAGAAAAAAAAATAAACTTGCGCTGAACACAAAAGTCGGCCAGCTTTTTCTTTTAGGTCTTTTCTTGAGACATTATTTTGTTGACTCTAACATGCGTAACCTGTAAATTGGCTACCGTAGAGTATTGTGCATAAAAAAGATTTTTTCCCTTTATATTGTGTTCATATCAGTCGTTTTCACTCAGCTGTTACCTCGAACCCCAAATCATTTTCCCCTGCCGCGACATTGGACCCGCGACCGCGACATTGGACCCGCGACCGCGACTTTGGACCCGCGACCGCGACATTGGACCCGCGACCGCGACTTTGGACCCGCGACCCGCGACCCGCGACTATTAGTCAAACTCTGTAGATGCGCCATCGTTAACCGTCTTAGGGACGCCGCGCGTCGAGTCAGTCTACCGTATAACTCTCTCAAAGGGCAGAGTTTTCGTATTGGCGCTGCCTCTACGGCAGCTGCTGCGGGCTTGCAAGATACAACTCAAGTATAAAGTATTTCTTAACAAAAATAGGGCACGACTGCTTTTTTTTTCATCTTGGAAAGAAGTTTCTTTTTCAAAACTACCTACCATAAGCACAAGACCCGGCTGTCAAGGAGAAGTCGTCAATTGCTATGTCACCACTGTCACCGTTGCCAACTACCCCTTCAAATGTCACCTGTGATAAAAGAAAATAATTCTGATAATTTAGATACTGCAGGGTAATAGGAATGAGTGAAGTCTATTTCAGTCTGTAATCGCAGTTGGGGTTGCCTGGTTTGTTTAATCACGTCTGTATAATTATAATAACAGACAAAACTGAACCACGCGAAGCTTTCTCACAAATATAACTGGTACGTGAGGAAATTTTAAAAAACCCCACTCAATCCCGCGCTGCAATGGCTCGAAATGTGTATAAATTACTTAAGCGTGTACTGCTGTATTACACTGTTCTATGAATGTATAATCAGTCCGAAAGCGCTGCTGTTAATTCATGACTTGAAGAGAAACTAATATATGTTGTACTGAAATTAGTTACAAAATGTTATTATCAAATGATATATATACTTAACTGTGTCAAATTAAAACTAATGGTAAGATTCAGCTTAAGATGCAGCCTGATAATAGTAGCAGTCGATCGATCGAGTCAACTATTTCACCTTCTTTTTAACTGACAAGTGCAAAAAGCAGAAATTCATGACTAAAGTAAGATTTCGAACCTGCTTAGACTCCAAAGCCGAAGTAAAATTATTACAAACATATGATCAAATATTCCTTAGTGTCTATTTACTTCATCTATTACTACCTTTAGTGAACACCGTTTTCCCATCGTTGAGGATCTCGGCTTAGTTAGATTAAGAGAGGTAAAAACAATAAAAGCTTATTACCCAATGCAATCCCACAATAGCTGATACATTTATACTGACTTTATACCAAATGTTTCCTCTATGGCCGCTTCTAGAGAACACTACTTTTTCATCTATGGTGACTTTCAGGCTTCCAATAGCTACACCAGACATGTGGTAATAGAATTCAAGGCACATGTGCCTTGCGAATGTCAGTGGAGGACTGTACAATTTTGCATTATCTTCTCGTTTTCGTGGACTGGATGCTTCTATGTACATGAAGTAACCTTTAAAGAGATGAAGATCAACATAGAGTAGCAAAGACTTAACCAGACAGTGCGGACTGTCCAATTTTGTTACATCATATAGTTTTTTGTTGAAAAGATATAATGTATAAATGCACACGTCTATAACTTACAAGGGGATACAAGGTGTACGGATAGCGAGAAGAGAAAAAAAAAAACCAATCCCAGAGCGCACTAAAAAAGTTTCAATGTGACTTTAAAAAGGTGACCCCGACTTATACGATGAGAATGATCAAAGAAGGGTGCCTTCTTAAAAAAAGGTGCTAAGACGCCCTTCTTTCGGGATTTGAGAGGACGAGGAAACGCTACAAGAAATGAACAAAGTCCCCCCCGGATGTAAAGAGTGACTGCAACGTCCTCGTATTGCACTAAGTGGCAGGAAATTAGATATTTTCGCCTGATACTTTCAAGAGTTAAATACTCAAGCAGCTAAAAAAAGTAGCAAAAAAGACAATTAAACCAAAGAAAGTGGCCGTGGCATAAAGTAGAAAAACTGGCAACATTACAGTCAAGCCAGGTCAAGCGTACCCCCCAAGATCCCATTAATGAATTATTTATTCAAAAGTTGAATCCGTTGGCTACGATGGCCCAGGAGGGTGGTTTTACACAGTCCAGTTATGGTTTTACACAGTCTAGTTTTAGTTTTTACACAGTCCAGTTTTCATTTTTACAGAGTCCAGTTTTAATTTTTACACAGTCCAGTGTTATTTTTTTACACAGTCCAGTTTTATTTTTTTACACAGTCCAGTTTTAATTTTTACACAGTCCAGTTTTATTTTTTTTACACAGTCCAGTTTTATTTTTACATAGTCAATACACCGTCCAGTTTTATTTTCTTTGTAGTTACCAGACCTCTCTCGCTCTACTGTAACACGCGTTATCTCACGGCAGCCATTTTGTATTTCCTGGTGACGATGGATTCAATCATCAGGCAGGTTGTTCGAGAGGAACTGAAACGTTCAAATTCTAGTCGTCCAGAAACTGCGTCTTCTACTAATCAAGATGATCAGGGAAGAAGTGAAAACGAATCAGGTGCGGCTGGATCATCACGAACAGTGGGCCGTTTGGGGTGTTTTTAAAACGAAGACCCAAAAACGAAGACGTAAGACCCCCGGGGAGGTACTCCCTTATAAAAGCTTAATGGGGAAGCCAGGGTATGTTTTTCATCACGAACGGTGGGCCGTTTGGGATGTTTCCAAAACGAAGACCCAAAAACGGAGACCTAAGACCCCCTGGACTAAAACGAAGACCCTCTGGACTAAAACGAAGATCCCCTGGACTAAAACGAAGACCCCTTGGACTAAAACGAAGACCCTCTGGACTAAAACTGTAAAACGAAGACCCCTGTGGATTAAACTCTAAACAATTTGGATGTGTTTACGGTGATGATGACGTCACTTTTGTTTCAATAAAAATTTTTCCCACCGTGTATTCGAGAAAGCTTTCGTAGTCTTGTGGTAACGTCCTTGGATTCATCGGTAGGTCTCTCGGGATCGAATCTTGCAAAACAGGAGTATCTTTTTCCTTTCCTTTTTTTTTCTTTCATTTTTATTTTGTTATCATTATAACAACTGTTTGAGCCGTAAAAGGTGAGTCATTTTTTTAACAATAGAGGTCAGAATAAAGTAACAGGGATATAAATATAACCCGGCATGTATACAAATGAACCTTGATTGCATGAAACTCGAAATGTACACCTTTAATCGAGTGATGTTTTCGTTCGACGGCTTTTTTTCTATTGATGAGGTAAAAAGTAATAAAAAGAGCGCAAGGTTCCCCTCTTCTTGAATTCATCATTGCTAAATGTCTCGTTATTTTCTCCTTATGCCGGTTATTTTGTTTTGTAAATGTATTGATCGATACAATTGTTCGACATTTTAGAACGCTAGAGCACGCGGTTATATTTTCTTAGCCGTCGATCGAAGAAAAGGTGAGTGATAAACTTCATTGTCACAATTAAATAGCGCAGAGGAAATTCCACAACACTCCTAAATCGCCATAAGAATCTAATCCACAGGGGTCTTCGTTTTAGTTCAGAGGGTCTTCGTTTTAGTCCAAGGGGTCTTAGGTCTTAGCCCGGGGGGGTACTCGATATATCCTTGGGTGGGGAGGTGCAGCCCGGCTCCTCATACCCTGACCCTGTTTAAGACAAAAATCGCTGATTTTCCTACCCTGTTTAAGACAGAATTCTGATTTTGATACCCTGTTTAAGACATTCGTAGAACATACCCGCAGGCTGTTTATCGTCCAAGAAAAGATACCCTGTGTGAAAAATTGATAAAATAGATACCCTGTTTAAGACAAAAATCCCGAAAAACATACCCTGGTTTCCCCATTAAGCTTTTATAAGGGAGTACCTCCCCGGGGGTCTTACGTCTTCGTTTTTGGGTCTTCGTTTTAAAAACACCCCAAACGGCCCACTGTTCGTGATGATCCAGCCGCACCTGATTCGTTTTCACTTCTTCCCTGATCATCTTGATTAGTAGAAGACGCAGTTTCTGGACGACTAGAATTTGAACATTTCAGTTCCTCTCGAACAACCTGCCTGATGACTGAATCCATCGTCACCAGGAAATACAAAATGGCTGCCGTGAGATAACACGTGTTACAGTAGGGCGAGAGAGGTCTGGTAACTACACAGAATATAAAACTGGACTGTGTATTGACCGTGTAAAAATAAGACTGGACTGTGTAAAAAAAATAAAACTGGATTGTGTAAAAATTAAAAATGGACTGTGTAAAATTTAAAACTGGACTGTGTAAAAAAAAAATAAAACTGGACTGTGTAAAAATTAAAACTAGACTGCGTAAAACCATAACTGGACTGTCAAAAACCAATACTGGACTGTGACCCTCCTGGGCCATCGTAGTTGGTAGTTGTAGATTTCAGATTCATCTCTGCATTCTTGCATGCGAAATGAGCTGTGAATTCACACGTGAGGCAGTTACGAAATTTCTACCAGCTCAGTTTCCCTGAATGTGATGTAAATATCTTCTAACAAATATAATCTATTCAAAGATTTTCAATCTGACCTAATACAGAGGAGTTCTCGTTAGATATTCACTGCTCATTACGAATGCAGAAATGCCGATGTGAATTTGACAAAAGATACTGGAACCACTAACGGATTCATTTTTCAAATAATCAATTCATTAACAGAATCTTGGGGGGGTACGCCTGACCTGCTTTGACTGTAAAATTAACAATATGTGCAGCGGACTGCTCTTACATTAGTTTAATACATGTTATATTTCTCTTTGCTAATAGTAGTAGGACAGCCTTAAAGTAAGTTTCTAGATTTTACCGCACGATCGCAAATTTACAGTTCACCTGTCATGTCTCCAGTGGTGTGATCAAAAGAAGGTCCTGTACCGGTAGAAGGTGTCTTGCCTTTGTGTCGAGTCCAGTTAAACTTGTCATCTGTGCCTTGCTCGAAACCGCACAAAGATACATCAAAGTTGCATGTCGCTTCTAGGAGAAGACAGTCAGGAGCGTAGCTACCTGTACACACGGTACGCACGTGCATACCTGAAAAAAGTCGTGCACAAAAAAGATATATAATGAATAAATAAAAAAAAAATAAAAAGTTAATTCTAAAAAGAAAGAAAAAAAAAAGATAATTATTTTAAGAGCACAGTTTGCCTTAATTCATTCAACTCTGGTTGTTTCTTTGAAATATATATATTTTTCTACAACAACGAATTTTTTTTCCCTCTCCACCCCTTGAAATGTCGGTTTGCCGAAAAACGAAGTAATTTAATCTGTAATGGACCCAATCTTGGATAACATACATGACTGTATATATCTAGTGAACAGATGGCAGGCGTTTTTACTAAAACCGTGTTCGAATTCCTAACGGTGTACACAAGTCGATAAATCCGTGGAGCAACAACGAAGGCCACGGTGACGGCGACGGCAATGAGCCCAATAAGTAAAAGAAAAACAACAAATTTTGCACGTCCAGGGCGCTTTTCTTGACAACTTGTATGAACACCACCGTAAAACATGTCCTTTTGCGACGTTGTTTGGAGGACGTAAACACAGGGACAAATTCAATTTCTTCGCTGATCCGAACTTGGATGCGGTCCCCAAGACTCCACAGGGAAGTTCACCTATATTTGCCATTTTAAGAGAGTTGACGGAAATAAACTCGAAAAAGTTAAAAAAAAAAAAAAGATTTCGTTCCCGGCCCTCGCCGTCGTCGTTGCTAAGGCATCCTATATGAAAGTGACGGTTCCATTTTGGTTTTACTGCAAACTCATATGATCAAATGCGGAAAAGTATCCGGATAAGCTGGACAAATTGTTTACACTACAAAACATTGCGAATTTACAAGGCATCGGATTTAGATTTCGGATTCAAATCTAGAGAGACTTGACCAAATTGGCACCTTTTTAATTAGGATTCACGCTCTGCATAAGCCTGTACACAGACGTTGTTTTATTTTTCTTTTCGATCTTTTCGAAAATCTTCTTCCCCCACCCCTACCCCCTTGCACTGGCGGTCAATAACCCCCCCCCCCGCGGTTTTTATTATTTTATCACGCGCGTTCGACAAACTTCGAAAAGAAAATAGGTTGATGATCGATGATGATAAAACCGAGTTTTTGCTGGTCGGCACACGACAACAGCTTGATAAACTAGATTCGTGTTCCATTACTGTGGGCAATACTCGTATCAGTCCAAGCCCATGTGTTAGAAACCTTGGATCGTGGTTTGACAGCAACTTAAGCATGACTGATCATATAAACAAGGCTTGTAATGCGGCATTTTATAATATAATTTACATAACTTGAGACCTGTTAAGAAATAGCTGTCGAGATATTCTTTAATTACTTTGGTTCATGCTTTTATAACCAGCCGTCTTGACTATTGTAATGGTTTATTTGTTTGGCTTGCCAAGCGCAGATCGCTAAATTACAGCGTGTACAAAATGCAGCAGCAAGACTCATTCTGGGCACCGGGAAGTTTTCTCACATTACACCGGCGCTTCATGAGCTGCACTGGCTGCTGGTTTCTTTGCGTATTGACTATAAGATTTTACTTTTAACTTTTAAATGGATTTTATGGCCTAGCGCCAACTTATCTTAGCGATCTTTTTAGCATAAAATCGAATTCATTATATAATCTTAGGTCTACTGGTAAGCTCTTATTGGACCATCCCAAGGGAAAGATGCTTACAACATTGGGAGCAAGATCATTTTCAGCAGCAGCTCCGAAACTCTGGAATAGCTTACCAGTGGAGCTTCGCCAAGCAACATCACCTAACAGTTTTAAATCTCGACTTAAAACCTATATTTTTAAGAAGTATTTTTTATAGTTTGTAACTTAGTTTATTTTATTCTCATGGTAGTGTATTTTTGTTTTCTCTTAAATATATGATTGTAAAGCGCTATTGATCAGAATATGTAAATACGCGCTATATAAATTGGTAAATTATTATTATTATTATTATTATTATTATTAAATTACCATTTCAAATCATGTATGTCTTTTGTTTGCCATGTCCCAGTGGGACTTTTGCTCTCCAGCACGGTGGTTTTGTACCACGTGAATGGCTAGCTGCAAAGGGCCTATTGGTTTAGAGCAAAATAAGAGCAGCGTGAGAGCCTCGCGCGCGAACCTCACACGCACGCAGGGCGTGTGCGGCGAGAGAAAAAAAAAACCGACTGTCCGTTTTCCATACAATGATTTCGTTCTGACCAGGGGGTTCAAAAACGAAGGAACAAAGGTTAGAAACTGCGCTGCGATTCTTTCGCAACTGAACACGTCAACGGATGGTAAATAATCACAGCAGGGAAAATCGGAAATGACTCGTTGGAAGCATAACTTGACAGCTTGTTAACAGCTTACAAAATTTAGTCAATGGGAATTGCTTGTGGCTGGAAGAAGCGGGTAATTCAAACGAATATAACGTGTGCAAAACGGACAGTCCCGTATTTTTAGCGTCTCTCCCCAGTCTCACTCTCCGTTTTCAGCTCTCAATAAGAATTTTATCAGTTTTTCTCGAGGGCTCCCCTGACGGCCCCTGCATGTTCATTGTCATTTACAAGGGGGGAAACGTTTTTTGACAAGGCTAAAAAATAGACATTTTTAAACTCATTTTTTCTTACTAGCACTCCGATTTCGATCAAAATTGAAACAGGGTGTATATATTTCACCCTTTGTGAACCATTTGATGCTTAAAAATCCGCGGGCACTCAATACATTTTTTCATGCCAGTCAAATGAAAATGTGTACCTGAGACAAAATAGTAATTTTTCGCAACTTTGTTCGCCGCTATCTTTCCTTTAAATCATGTCATTGGGGCGATACTAAGCAAGAATGTTGGATGGTTCCTATAGATTGTATTGCTTTACGTTTTACAGTCAGTTATAGAGCAGATTAACGATTTTTAGTTTACAAAAACAGACATCGTGCGGTTACCGGTTAATTTGTGCAAATTACTGCCCCCAGCATAACTTGGCAGGAAAATCTAATACGACGCTTTACAGCAAAATAAATTGCTTCGATGGGATTATTAATAGATAACTGACACATTACATACCATCAACAAAGCAATCAATGCGAGAAACATTTCAGAGCCAAGGTCAAATCAAACACAAGTCACCATGTAACAAGATTGATGCATGTCGTCGCATTCAAATCCCTTCTCTCATTTTCATTGCATATCTAATATCTAGATTTAGCCAGGGCTAAAAGCGAAGATCCCATTAATAAATTTATGATTTAAAGCAAACAATAAACTTGTAATCCGCAAATCAGTTAACTTAAGGGCACATTCGTGTGACTTTTGAGGGAAAGGCTAAGTGATTTTAGAGTGAAACAAATCTTGCATCGAGTTGATAGCTTTATATGTACACCCAAAAAATAGCACTGGCAATCATCTTCGGTCACATTTAAGAGCAATAATGGCTCTTGATCACAGTAGATTAGGCGTGGCAGGTTCTTGGAAAACAAATCAGATCGAATATGGGTGCGTGCAAACCAACCTTTTATACTTTTTATACATCACATCTGAGGTGAAAGAGTACTATGAGGCGCTGTTTTTATCATACAGACCTCAGACAATTGGCAGTCAGTTTCACAATTTTTCAAGACAAATTGCATTCATTCTAACCTGAGATCAGGCGCAATTTTAGCGGTTCTCATACATTCTCTCCAACGGCTAACGCAAAAATTGGGCCTGATACAAACTCTCTCACGTTTGTGCTCGTTACGGCCAGATTTTGGCCGTAAGGCTGATTGGCTGTTAGAACAATGCCACAAGATCTGATTGGCCGTCGGAAACGCCGACGCCTCGCGTGGTTGTTTTCGTGAATGATCCGCCGTCGGCGGAGAGAAGGATCGATTTTGCTGTCTTTTTTATTGTTTTGTGCTCTTATGGTAGGAAAATATGCCTTAATATGTGCCATGGAAATTCAGAAAATTCATATGGTTGTTCATATCTTCTCAGGATTTGCTTTGGTTACGGAACTAATGTGAGTGTATCGCAGTGTTGAATCCCTCTGCAAGTTGTTGACCGCTAACAAGGTGCCTTTTGATTTACCAACAAACGAGTGCAAATCAAAATACTGTCGTGGTCTGTGTTGTTCGCGACCTTTCGGTTTGCGACTACTAGGTTGAGCTGGTGCCAAAACGTTCGGGTGATTGACCATTGCGGCAAAGTCTTTAAAGCTAGGATAGGCATCGTCGTATTTCTCTGCATACTGTACTATCCGCTTCTCCCATTTCGAGCGAGGAGAATGGGGTAAGTTCTCGACAATAGGGCCTATCGCGGTTAGGTAGTTCAGGCACCTGAGTACTGGAAGTAAATCCAACTGACTGCTTGTTCACGTCAGCACATACGTCGGCGAAATCCTGAAGCTTGTCGATGTCTTCTTCTCCAAATTTGGCTGCTGTCTGAAGTCGTACTAAGAGAACGTTAACAATGGGAATTATCGCTAAGCTCAGACACTTTTGTTCCCCGTCAGGTACTTCTCACTTTATACCACTCTTTAAGTTTACATTATACAGTACCCGGCCGATCAGTTCTGGGTCAGATGGAAAAGAGAGTATCTGCAGAACCTTAAGAGCAGATCGAAGTGGCAGAAACTCGAACACAACCTCTCTGTCGGTTACATAGTTCTGGTTAAGGAGGACAACACAACCAGAAACGACTGGTCGCGGAAGGATTTCGGAAGTAACGCGGAGCGCCGACAGCAATGTGCGGAGGGCCAAAGTGACTTTATGTAGAGCGGGAAACGCAGAGACCTGCGAACGACCAATTTCCAGTTTCGTCATTCTACTGAAACGGGAAGACGAAGCCTAATTTTGCGGACAATACAAAGTGATTCCACAGACTTGATTAATATAATGTTGACGGAAGCAAGAATTTTCAATCCTTGGGCGAGGAGTGTTGTGAATTGGTACATTGCGTTACGCTCGTTTGTATTTTTGTTTAATTTTTTACCAGTTTTGAAATTTATCGTTATTATCACGGTTGTCTAGCCTCGGAGTTTTTAGGCTGCGTAGCAAGCGTTTCCGTTTGGTTTCGTAGCAAAGAAAGACCGAGGAACGGGATTCTCGGGTTTTGGCCGCGCGAGAAATGAAACAAGAGCCAAAAAATGAAAGTGGGGGGAGGGGGGAGGGGGAGGAAGGAAACGCTTGCAGACAAACCCTTAGATTTTGAAAACATAGCAAGAGATCGTGTTACTTTGACAAAACCACCCCTCCCCTCCCTGCTGAACGCCCGATTTCTTGGTACCCCTTCTGAATCTGTCCGGCATAACCCAAGGAACGTCTGTGCTAATTTTGGTGCTAGAACTCAAAAGTTCGCAAAATGGTCCTTTTTTTGTCGCGAAGCCACCGTACTAATACGAGAACTGCGGGGTGAAGAATTATATGAAAGAAGATCATCGCAGTTATAGACGCAACTTTGTTTCTTGTTCACAAATCGTGACTGAATAAATTAATGAGACGTTTATATTAATAAAAAAGATCGAAATAAAAAACCTGACAAATGCATATATGACAGGCTTCGAAACAATTTCACCTTATTAACTATGTTTTCGTCTGTTTATTTCTTTGTTAAAATCTTTCGCTTGCTCTGCTCACAATTAGAAAGTCAGCTATAGGGTGTCAAAGAGACTCAGTGCTTTATAATTCATTACCGGAAAGTGAATTAGGCTTAAGCTTGTAGTATAAAAATTCGAATAACTTATTAAAGATACTTGAAGAAATCGCAAATCTTTACTCAGTTTTGTTAAATGTTTTATCTTTGAAAGAAAATTAAGAACTTTTCCTTGCTCAGGAAAGAAGTTACACTGTTTACAGCGAAAGTGGCCTGAACTGGGCATATACTTTCGTTCCACCAATACATACAGTACATTAAAAAACAGTAGTAACTGACTCAACTTGATTTTGCATCCTAATAAAACCCTTGTCTTGATTGACTTGATCATTGAGCGCAGCCATTTTGTAAGTGAGTGTTTAAAACTTATTTGTGGTATTCTGAGTATCAGGCCTTCCTTAGGGGTTGCTAAATTTGTGATTTCAAAAATAACATTTTTTTTCACAACCGTAATTAGAAGAATGTACCTATTCGCAATGCTAATCACTGTACAGAAGATTTTGGCCTAAATGTTAGCCTGTGTACAAACCCACCCTCCCCTCAGGAAAAATCGGAGAAGAGGCCCCTTTTCCGATTTTTCCTGAGGGGAGGGGGTCTATGCACAGACTACCTAAATGTTAATGCAGCAGGAGTTATTTCTAATGAGCATTTCAATTTTAATGTTATTCGTATTTGCATAGTATTAGCTAATAACTAAAAAAATGTTGTTTTTGATCATGTTGATTGTTTCCAATGGAAGAAAGTTTACAACAAGTAAAAATCCCGTCGTCCCGACTAGTTGTCCCGGTACTCGGAGGACATCCTTCTCCCTACCTTGGCAACTGGCTTCATTGTTTTCAGCAAATGCATTGATTAATTCCTTGGCCCTTTCCTGCTTCTTATTTATCTCGTTCTTTTTTTCGTTTATATAGTTGGAGTAATCTGCAAAATGTGGTAATAAAAAAGGATAGGAATTTGTACCCTCTCCAGTTTAATGAAAATGTTAAAATTAGACTCCAAATGTCCTTAAAACAACAACGAAGACAATCTAAAACAAAATCGTTGATTTCTACCAAAAAACACCTGTAAAACGGGCTTATTTCAACACAACAATGTAACAACAATGCGTCCGTTTGCGCGTAGCTTAAGGACTACAACGTTGTTGACCAACAACACCCAACATTGTTGGATGTCATGTTGCGTACGTTTGCACAACCTGTTGCATGTTGTTGCGCAAAGTTTGAAACAAGCCAAACTTTTAGCGACTTGCAAACGGAGTTGTTGGCTAACAATGTTGCGTCCGTTTGCACGGGGCTTAACAGTTCATTTTAGGAAATAAGAATTGCAAGTTATTCAAAAGGAAAAAATGACATACTAGATCAATTATACCGGCGTTGAACACCTTCCCTATTTGTTAGTTTATTTTATGTATGTCTATTTTATATATGAAATGACTCATATTTTTCACATATTTCCATTCAT
The DNA here is from genome assembly GCA_942486035.1 of Porites lobata. Lineage (NCBI taxonomy): Eukaryota > Metazoa > Cnidaria > Anthozoa > Scleractinia > Poritidae > Porites > Porites lobata. The sequence goes on from CALNXK010000413.1 coordinate 19,232, forward strand.
GTCATTTCTACCATCGGGTATGGCCTAAATTTTTTCAGGTTCTTTTTCAACCGCTCAGGTTGTTTATTCAACTGTGAGGATCATTTCCACTTTTATAGTCTTTTTAACGGTAATGAAGAAAAATCTTATCTAAGGCTTGCGCTGAAATCGTTTCGGTGATTATTTTCAACCTTCATTTTCAAGAAAAACATGGAAAACATCCACTTTTTGTTTGCACCGCGATTTAATGAGCTTTTACAGTCAGGGGAGGAGGGAGCTTTCAGGGGCACCAAAGTACACTTTTCTCATAGAGAATAACTTCAAACACGTAATAAAGCAATATAGGCGGCTTCATCAATATCAGAGTGCGTACAACTATTATTTGAAATTGCTTACTTATTTTACAGTTATGCTAGTCATTACCTTGAAGGTTTAAAGCCTGCTGTTCTTTTATCAGCGTTTGGAACACGATAAAGAGAACAGTGATCATTGTTCTCATGACATCCATCTTGACATCTGTAAAAAACGACAGTACACACGGTTTGTTTTCAAATGCTTCTCTTTGACAAAAAGATTTCAAAAATATATTAGACCATGTATATTACTAGTAAGAAATACGTGTCTCGCACACCCTCCTGAAACTCGACAGCCGGACGTGACCTGCCTTTCGACTTGTTGAAGGCCTGTTCCCTACAGGCAGCTTCTAAAGGGACTCGGTATAAGGCTGCAGCAGAAATTTTCTTTTACACAGCCCGACCTTCAAACATGTCTTTATTCTTTTATTTCTGTT
>CALNXK010000413.1:30000-175000 GCA_942486035.1 Porites lobata
ACCCTATATTTTCTTAACTATTTTAATACATGTTGTAGTTAACTTTTTATCTCAGGTAATTTTTCTTTTTCTTTTGTTTCTACTTGATCAGCATACATTACCATACCCCACAACAAAAGAAAAACAAAAATTACCTGAGATAAAAAGATAACTACAACATATGCATAAAAACAGGAAAACACAGAAACGTTGTATGTACTTATTCGTCGGCAAATGGTTCTTTGAATTAGAGAAAGTCCTTATTAAAGTAGCCTAAACCATAATTAGCCTGCAGGTGGCTTAATCGTACTAGCCACGGGAAACTTCCCAAGCATTAGTTCTTTAATGTCAGAGAGGTTTTAATTATTTAAAAAAAAAATGATAATAGTAATAACAAACGTTATTGAAACAACAAAACACTTTAACAATAATAATAATAATAATAATAATGAAGTCTTTATTCATAAAAGACACCGTTATGACGACATCATAATGGGATTTTATGGCAAGGCATTTAATAGTGGTTTGCAGGCCAAGGTGGCAGGTTCCAAGCCTATCTTATTTCCAGCCAATCAGAATTTAGGGCGTTCCGGACTATATCATTCTTAGGGGCGCTTTTCCATGTGCTCGCCCCCTTTCGATCGCTCACCATCACGTTGTTCACATCGCTGGTTTGAACCAATTTTCAGCATTTTCCACCACCTCCCCTTCCGCCTGCCTGCGAATTAATTCCTAGTGTGTTTCTCTTTCTTGTCTTAGTGGGTGGCGGTTTTTAGTGGTGGTTTGGCGATACCGTACTGCCGCATTTATAATCGCATGCCTAGTAATCTACTGGTGCTCTATTAATACCTCCACACGTCCTCGATTTCAACCATAAATATCTAGAAGTGGTTCTAGAACCACTCCCTTATGCCGAATCGTGGAGTCATAGAAGTCTCCAAACTTAATCTGTTCCTGTTTTAGGCAGGGATTGCTTTCATTTAAATGACGCGGGCAACTACGCTCTTTATCGTAGGGGCAATCCTATTCGATTTAAAACAGTTAGCCATTTTTCGTCGAGGCTCAGGTTGAAGAACAAAGTTTTTATTGAAATGTAGTTTTCTTCGACAGTTGTTCGTCTTTCCCTTTTAGCGATGGTTCGTCCCTGTAGACTGGTGCAGCTGATATTACATCAACATGTTCCTCACACTGTTTTCGAACGGCTTAGAACTGAATCGATGTAATTATTCAAAGGTCACTGGCATTGCTATTTTTTAAGAGACACTTTTTCAACATCACTACAAAAAGTAGGGCTTACAGCCCTCCACCCCCTCCCCGGGGATACTCCCTATAATGGCCTATACGAGGAGGCTCCTCTTGAAAAGGCGTACCTTTCACTAATTGAATTGTATGGAGGGTAACAAACGCGTGGAACCTAACTCGCCATCCAAACATCACGCACAGTGGTTTAAACAAAGGTGGTCTCCAGCTTAATAGGTAACGTGCTATTTTTTAAGAATTTCAAGAAAATCTAAGTTGGAGTAATGTGCTTTCCTCGAATACCTTGCGAATGGAGAGGGTTAAAACCAAAATTAGAAGTTCTAGTGTATCAAATGATGAGGGTGCAGACCCTACCCAAATTTTACCACCTAAGCGTGGTTTGAAATTAGCTTCTCTTAATACCAACAAGTTGACAACTCACATAGACGAGCTTAGGGTACTTTTAGCAAATAATGATACAGATGTTTTGTCAATTAACGAGACCAAACTCATTAAAAATGCAGGTGATGATGAAGTCCACATCTCCGGATATGACATAATTCGCTGTGACAGGATCGTAAAAGGCGGAGGTGGGGTATGTTTTTATGTGTTCCCTGTTGTCGCCACCTAAGAGACGTGACGTAGCAAATTAATGAGGTTCTTCCGTTCTTCTTCTTCTTTGCTCCATATATCTTCAGCGTCTTTCATGTAGCCTATAGGTTGCCTTAGCATTATTAAGTTTCGGTAATGGAAGTGTATGGCACAATGGAAATTGAATATTTAACGGAAATGATTGGTGATTTATGTAAAATTAAAAGGTTGATTGCTTAAAATATATCCTCAATAACGCAAAAAGACAAATTCTACTAATTTCTACATTAACTGTCTTCAGTCTATAAAAAGCAAGGTAACAAACAGCACCTGCCGTCTTTTTAACCTCTAATTATAAAAGAAAAGTTTTACTTTCTAAAACAAAAACGTTACTTTATGCACCTTTCTCACTTGCTAACAGGAGAAAGAACTCCGCAGGATCGTATTCTTCATCAAATCCGGCGTGATTTTGACTGAAAGGACTGTGACAAGTGTTTCATTTCAGTTGTGTTGTAAAATTGGAAAGAAAGAAACCTTTACCCAAGGTAAGGGTATATTTTCAATCTCATCTCTTTGGATAGCTTAAAGTAACAACAGGTTACTTTGAAGGTATAAAATTTCTCACACACTACCAGCGGGGTACTTTTCGCGTTTTCGACTTGCCACCATTGATTCATTTGACAGAGGACAGAGAAAGATTTCAGCGAGTTGACATCGCTTTGAATTTCTTTGGCCAGACCTGTGACATACGCGGGAAGTTGTTTAAGTTTTGTAACATACGACAAAAAGTCGCAAAACGCCGAGTGAACAGGATGAACGAGCAAAGAAGGGGGAGGGCGATTCGCAGGGAAAATCCACTTCTTTCAAGTTTCGCTATTTTTATGATATTTAGTAGTTACATAAATTTATGGTAATTCGTGCAGGATAGAAGAAATTTAAACCGTTGAAAATTTGATCTATTGTGGTTAACAACGCATATAGACAAATTTGCCTGACATTCTGCTATCAGCTGCGATATTTATAACTGAAGCTTCCCTTTTTACTATTTTTTATAGTTGCTATCAGTTTTAAAAAAGGCTGAGAAAAAGGAATTCAAGGTTATAATCCCGAAAGCCACCTTTAAAGGTATTTGGTATTTGACAACTCTTTTAATGAGAACAGAAGCAGATGCGCGAAGCGCAGCGGAGGACAATACTTAAGATCAGGGCGGATAAAGGTTGGGCAATGAAACGAGCGCGTCGGATCAAAAAGGTGTGATGCAGTGGACTGGGATCAAATTATGGACTACAGTTTAAAAAGACAGCAAACGACGGCTAGTTGCGAAGATCAAGGGAATATCAAGGGAATCTCAGGAAAATGAGTTATGAATTTAAAGGGTTTCGTTAATAGATAGATAGATAGATAGATAGATAGATAGATAGATAGATAGATAGATAGATGGATAGATAGATAGATAAATAGCCTTTATTTTAAAACGATAAGTATTATTCATAAAAACAACTTCGGCGAGTTCCTCCTTGTGAAAAATACATCAACGACTGCCAAAGTTCAACGCAAAATAGATTTATCATAAGATGACAGCCATCTTCGCCTACCAACAAGTTTCTCGGATTTCGCCAGCAAAACTTGAACATCGTAGCTAAAATTCATACCATCCTCCTGGACTTCTTACGAACATTTGTGTAAGTTAACCCATTATGTGGGCTTGAAAACTCTTTAGTCCTTGTTCCCACTGATTGTCAACGAATAACTGAATAAACAAATTGCACTGTCACTCCTCTCTCTAACCATACTCAAACAAAACTAGTAGAATATGGCGTGTTTGTAACCAATCAATAAAAGCGTTTGCTTTTCTGTGCCGCACGTTTAGAGAATTTTGCAGTTAATCACAACTCAAACTTTTTTGACAAACTTTATTTTTTGGATAGTATTAAGCTGTTCGTATGTCGAGTTTATATGAATGTCACGGGAAGTTTAGATAATGAGTGGCCCCTCGTTTGGACTGTTTATCTGCTATCAAGATTCTTCTGTTATTCGAAGAGAGAGCTGGTTTGTTTATTTGGTTTTTGGGGTATTTTGGAAAGCTTCGCCACTGAATTCAACGAAAGTGAAAATTAAACATGCAGGCATTTAACAGCAGAATACAGGAAAAGTCTCACTTACTCTCTTTACAGCTCCCCCACCCCGTTCAAGTTTTGCTGTAAAGTCAGGCGACCGTAGGTTTAATTATTTCATGTCATGCGAGACGATGACGATGGCTTCGTGTGCAGAAGCGTCAATTAATTTTATGGTAGCAAAAGTAAAGACAAAGTTTTTATAGAATACCCGGTTCTAGCGACTGCCAGTAAAAATTAAGGATAATTTGCGAAAGTCTTGCTTCGAGAGAAAAAAGGTTTTCGGAAACATTTCATTCACTCTGGCTTGATGTCTTGAATAAAGTGTTGTTGTTGTACATGTTTCATAGAAGTTTTATTCATGTTTTAATTGTCAGTCATAATTTTGTAAGGTGTTTTGCAGCGGCTTTTTTTCCTTTTGCGGACTGTGTTTTAAAATTTGTCAGAATGACGCGTGAGTGAAATGTCTGAAAATGGTTGAAACATGGCCTGTGATTTGCGCCTGTGTTTACACATTAACTCACATTTTTCATTCTCGCCGAAAATAAATTACATAAAAGATTTGTCGATTATTCTACCGACAGACTCGTAACTTTGCCAAAATAATTCGCCTTTTTGAAATACGTTTATATATATTGTTGACACGTTTATAATTTGTAGTTTGAGTATAGCGCACATTTAGCCTTATAAATACACAACACGCAAAGCGCAGTTTGTGTAAACTTCAAAATTATGGTTATTCCTAGGGGGTAATGTTAAATACGTTTACTTATGAACCTTCCTGGGTCTTTTCACCCGAAGACACCTAAAGAATAACTTAGTAAAGGTTACTGAGTAAAAGATATTGTGGTACATAATTTAAAGGGTAGTTTTACACGCAACGGTTTGTCGCTCTGATTTTGCAAAGCCAAGGAAGCTTATTCTAAACAAAAAATCGGTCTAATTTACTATTCGGGTAGAATCCCTTTTAGACGGAGAGATTGACTTATAAACAAAAACTGTGAACTGGATGCAGCCAAAGAGTTTCGTATGACAACCAGCCTTTTTAAGACATTGAACCTCATGGGCTGATGGGCTATTAGCTTTTCAAAGGGGTGTGGTGGAGGGGTTTCAGTGATGCAGACGTATGGGTAAGAATTTTTTTCCAAGGCTATTACTATTTGTTTTAAAATCAGCTCAGTATAAATTTTGTGGTTTTAAGTAAGGTTCCCTGCTAGCAGAGGTCTCTCACGACGAGGCATTTCATTTTTGCCTCGTCGTGAGAGACCTCTGCTAGCAGAGAACAAGAAAGATAGCGCTTTCAAAAACTGCCCGCCTTTATTTCAAACACATAATAGATACTACATGAGCCAATCAGAAATAAAAGAGACCGGGCAAGCCTGGGCAAGCCTATGGTTCCTATTGAATAAAAGAGACGCTCATTAGTATGCAGAAGGGTATGTGAATGTTAATGATTTACCCTAACCTACTCGACTTAACAAATTGATATGCAGGAAGACTAGTTGAATATTAATGATTTGCCTATACCAGAAACTCATAAGGGGTTGAAACGTGTAACTCGCGTTCAATGCTCGTGAATATTCAAGTTTACCATATTTGGAAACCTTAGTGACAGATATCCATTTTCAACACATTGGCTGCCGCGCGATTACCATGCAGATGTTTTAAGACAAGAGTTCTGCATTTCAGGCTTAAAAATACACCGTTAAAAGACAAAAAAATGGAAAGAGAAAGTTAAAAAGAATGCTCAGCTGTCTTTTTGTGGAAGAAGGGAAGCTTTTCATCAAGAAATCTTCCCTCGAGGAATTCAACCTTCTTTTCTTCATGACGGATCTCTGGTCTGTTTTGAAATGCAACCAAGGTAGTGAAGTTTTTGCTGAATTTTCAGGTACATTTTGCACTCTATAGCCAAGACAATTACGTTTTTGAAAGGGAATTTATGTATTTTTAAATGTCTCATAGACGTTTTATAAATTTTTCTCTTCGGCGCTAAAGAAAAATTACAAAATTTGCCCCGATTTGAGATGGATTTTGTGTTGAATTTTGCCATGTGCTCAGCCGATTTCACTTGCGTGAACGGATCCACGATCGAGATAGTATTTTCCGAATTGCCTTAAAGGATTAACTTTTTGGATTTTGAATAAAAGTTTTCAAGAAACGGCTTCTCTGTCTATTGTTTTGAGTTTGTTCATTCACAAACTTAGCTCAAAACACGATCGTGACTACAACATCCAAGCTGAATTTAAACTTAAATGCTTCTCACATTCATTACACGCATCACTTTTTGCGAAGATGTCAGGTTCAGGTTTTGGACACTTCGATACGCAGCTAATAAATTTTATTCCAAAATAGTTTTTACTGTTGATTATAGACTTTTAATATAAGAATTTTAAAAGCCTATTTGCATTATAAGTTTACTGTGCAGAGGGTCAACGAGGCATCGTTATTTGAAGTGACTGAACTTCAAGAAGTTGCGAGGACGTCAAAGGGTTTCATAGTGTTACGTTTGGCCCGGGTGGTAAGGCAATATCTTGCTCAGTGTTTCGGTAAGATTCCTGGTTTCAACCTTTCAAAGCTTTCTCGCCTTTCGGGAGTTTTTCCCCCGTTTGTCGGCCATTTTTTTAAGCGGGCGCGGGAACCTGAAGTAAAACTACGTCACGTTGTTTACGAAGTTTGATTGGTCAGTTATCTCTTCTTCTCGTTCCAAATATGGTACTTTCGAAAATGAATAATCACGAGCATCGGACAAAGCAAACATATGAGAGTTACACGTTTCAACCCCTTATGAGTTTCTGCCTATACCTATAGCTATACTTATACACCAACGGGGCATAATTTTAATTAACAGTTAGTGAATGAGGAGGAGTATCTTATGACGAATTATGGAGATCGAGGAGGGTGTTATCCGTCGAGGCCGTAGGCCGAGGCGGATAACACCCTCCGAGATCTCCATAATTCTTCATATGATACGAAAGCCGAATTCAATAACTGTTTTATTATTCATTCAAAATGATTCCTAGTTTAAAAACAACTAAAACATGCTTACCTCTATCGATCCATCGATGTTCAGTTCATCTTCGACAGTGTACGTTTAGCTTTGTCCAGTGCCGCAAATATTCTCCAAATAGCAGATGTCGCCCTTCGAGTTGTCTTCTTGCTGTTCTTGCCATGTTTTAAGCTATTTTTTCGCCTAGTTCTTACTCTTGAAACGAGTGAAATGTCCGCCATTTTTTCAAGTTCACAACCAAAACAACTCAACCTCGTCCCCAGGTCTTCTCGGTTAACGGTGCCTTAACCTGCGAAAACGCTGCATTTTTGACGTCATTTCCTCGTTAAAGTCAAATTTCTTCCAGATTTGGTCATCAGAAACTGGTTATGGTGAATTAAACGTGTGCTTTTAGCCAGTAAGAATCAGGGAAATATTGTGAATGAATAATAATTATAGTTAATGCTCCCAACCCATGAAAATATTAAACAAGACAGCAACAAAAGATCTGTGGGAGAAAAGGGGGAAGGGGATGAAGTTGCTCGAGTTGCCAATTGGAATCTTACAGGATGACACAGGTCAGGTGGTTGGGAACGAGAGGACTCACCCAATAAGAACATTATCACGCTACAACAACACAACAACCAGGCTAAAGAGAGGTCCTAATCCTCTCTCTGGGATCCTAATTCCCAGGCCCCATGGGGACAACCACAACAAGAAAGGTTAGCTCCTTGTTACATGGTAACAAAGCTGTCTGGGGGGCCCATTCTACCACAAAAGATGACCATGTGAGTCTATGGGGCAAAGGGGCGACCTGCATCGAGCACTTCATCCCCTTCCCATGGTTTATTTACTTTAAAAGACGAACAATGAGAAATTTGTTCTAAGTCTGTTGAACTAACCGATCAGTCGTCATAGGCTATTGCAGCTGAGAGCAAAGACCAACATGTTGGGATTAACTGGTGCTACATATATAGGATTGAAAAAAGAGCTCAGGGAGCACACATAGTCCAAGAGTCGAAAACAGCACTATGCTTGAAACGGTAACAGTTATATGTGTAGCAATACAGTTGATAACATTCTACTTAGAAAATTACGCTGCTGACAGAGAGCTAAACAATAACAGTAACAATAAATTATAAGAATGTCTCAATGAGCAAACATACCGCTCAAGTCCAACAGCACTGGGCTGGATAATTAAAGCCTTTGTAACAATAAAGATATAGAATCTCGACATAGCAGTAATTAGGTGATAAAATTATACTAAGAAAATTTGCACTGCTCACAGAGAGCCAAACAATTAACCGTAACAATGATAAGAATGTCTCAATGAGCAAACATACTGTTCAAGTCCAACAGCACTGGGCTGGAAAACTATAACAATTTAAACATTTAAGATAGGCAAGGAACCCTCTACATAGCAGTATGATTAGTGTAGCAAAACAGTAAATGTTATACTTAAATTATTATTTGAGGGTCTGAATGGGGGGGTCCATTTGTCGGTTGTCGGTTAAAAGTCAGTTACTTTGTCGGTAGTCGGTTAAAATTTTCGATCTTTGTCGGTAGTCGGTTAAACGTCTTGATTTTTGTCGGTTGTCCGAAAATCTCAGTTAATAAGTAAAAACGCTTGTTTATTATTAATATTTTTTATGTATTTCACCAAGTTTCAAGACTTTGATCCCAAGGGAGAGACTAAAACTTGCAAGAATGCATCATTTGATTGCCACTTAAACTTCATTAACTCTTGTTTGTTTGTGCAAGGTGATCGTCAGGAGCCGATCGGCTCCTGTGGTCGTTTATTTCACCATTGTTTGCCAAATGAATATCATGCGTACTGATAAGATCACCAAACCTTTTACTGTAAATGCGAACTTGGTTTCCCTGTCGAGTACACGGCACAGTAAAAAGTAATTAATTAATTAATGGACACTAGCTTTTTGGGTACTTAAATTATCAGCTTAGTGGAAAACTGCAAGGGGTGACGGGCATCACATCTATCCTTTGCCATAAGTTTCCTTCCTCAAAGAAATAACACTTTAACCCTCGGACATGCAAGGGGTGGGGGGGGTGGGGGGTGGATGCCACCCCCTTTAGGTTTTCTGGGATTTTTCCAAGAGGATAAAACATCAGCACCTGAGGTTTTCAGTAGATGTTCGTTTATCCCTCGCACGCATTTTGAGAAAAGTTCAGTGATGATCAGTTTCTATGGTTACGAAGTATGACGTAATAAGTAGCAGGTTGTCAAGCCATTTTGAGTGAAAATATATGTTTTTTTCAACTTTTTTCAACAATAAAAGAAAAATCTTGTAGCTAAAATCATGCAAAGTGCTTATTTATGTGTTATTATTCATGTCAAGCAATAAACATTTCTCTTTGTTCTAACCTGTTTTGTAATTCTTTGCAATATCCAAGATGGCGGCAAAGATGGCGACCTTCGTTGGTGACGTAACAGGCCTCCAGCAGTGCCACCATTCATAAAATATACCTCATCTTGTTAAGAATATCAAAGGCTTTTCAGTGAAGGCAAAATCGCTTCGAAATACTGCAACATATCAAAAACTCTGGGGAGGGGTTCCATCTACCATCCTCTTGTACCATGGTGGGGGGTATGATTTTGCGTGTACGTCTGAGGGTTAAGTTGGCAAGGTAGTGGTTGGTTTTGTATGAGATTACACTTTTACGTTAAAGTTTCTTTTATAATAGACACTAAGGGCTTGTATTGTGTCACGAAAGGCAATATTTCTTTTTCTTCCTTGTTGATTTGTTTCAGGAGCGCTGCTTTTCTCCTGTGAGTTTTACTTCTAATAGCAATTTTTATTTCAAAATTGTGTGGCCAGCCTCTGTCCATCATCCGCTTTTTGAAATCTGAAATACTTCCTCAGAGGAGTTTGTTCGTAGGATACTCAAGGCCAAATCCATTGGTCAAATCCATTTTAACATTCGGTGGGTGGTAAGAGGTGAAAATGTATATACGTCTGTACGTCAATGATAGCTTTTTCTCATTTTTCGTTGAATGTTGTGCCTTGGTATACAACGGGGTCTAAAACGATTGTCTCAGTGTCAGATATTTCGGGCGTAAATTTCATAGCCAGTAGAGCAGTAGGGTGAAGTAAGTTTACTTGTTCCGTGAATTTGAAGAAATCTACCATGTCTGATTTACTTATGTCCCAAAGGGAAAAAATATCATCTATGCAGCATTTTCAAACAGTTGGTTTAAAGACGGTTTTGCTTAAACTTTGTGTTTCAATATATGCGGCCATGAAAATGTTGGAAAGGAAACTGCTGCATGTGCTCATCGCGGTACTGTGGTCTCTTACTGATAGTGCTTTCCATTAAACTGGAAAGAATTTTCTTTCAGGATTAATCTAAACATTTCTCGGACCGAATCAAGAAATGTTCAGTTTTTTCAGCTTTGTCTTTTCAATAAAATATATAAAGTCGGTAGCATCTTTAAGGACTGTGGCTTCTTTGATTATGATATTGGTTGTAGTAATGTAGCCGTATCAACAAAAGAGGAAGATCTTTCTGTTAGACCATCTGATGAGTCATAAATTTAAAGAGGTTACTTCCTAACGGCTGGAAAAAAATGCAGAATGCTCTTTTTTTTTCTGAAACAAATATTGATAATGTCAGCCCATGTCGGTGGTCGGTTAATATTTTTCCTGTCGGTAGTCGGTAATTTTTTACTCGTTTTGTCGGTAGTCAGTAATATTTTTAGCCCTTTGTCGCTAGTCGGTTAACCCCATTCCCACCCTCTTATTTCAGAAGGGTAACTCATATAATTTCTCTGACCTCCCTTTCATGGTTGTTTGCATTAACTTAAATTTATATTACTTGTAAATTGGCTTATATTACTCCGTATGATATGAATTATGCAGATTGTGGACGGTTGAGATGGATAAGACTCTTTTCGAATCTGCGTAATTGTTGATATTCTGAACTAATAATCGTTGATTAAAGTTATGGTTATGTCTTGGCTGATATTCTGAAATTAAAAAAAAAAAAAAAAAAGAGAGAGAGTTTTCGAAAATCGTCTATCATTAAGGACCAAACACATTAATTATTGGTAGAAAACCAGAATTGCGGGAAACTTTGACTGATTCAGAAACCCATTAGCTCCTGCTTGATTCAACGCGATTCATTCGATATCCGTTATTGACCAAGCGTGAGGTCAAGATGGCTGGATATTGGCCATTTTTTCGCGTTTTTTATGGACCGAGAAGAAGTCGAGGTCGATAAAACCGCAAAAAAGGACGAGGCCAATATCCAGATATCTTGACTGAATAAGCTTTGTCAACAACGGATTTATCATGGCCAAAACGAGAACATTTTTCTCTCGGGACCAACGCGAGATATCCCGAGAGGGCAAGAATGGCTTGGGTTGCCAGTAAGAACACAGGATTCGCTTTATCTTCCCCGCTCGCGGATTTGGCCATATAATAAAATTCCTTACCGTCTGCACCTCATTCTTTGGCGATAACAGTTGGATAACAGTTTTTTCTCTATCTTGTTAGGACTGTTGGCATATATCATGACCCAAATTGGCTTGTTCTTGTTACTTCTCCTAGCGATAACAATGTCTCAGGCTGGTAAGTATTTTCACTGTCACGCCATCAAAGAAAAAAATCAAAACTGTTCAATAGATATATTCCAGAATCTGGGAAACAAAATGGGATAAATATCCTAAGATCTTCACCAAGATTCAGGTCAGCACAATTTTTCGTTTTAGAGATACTTGGAGAATTGATTTACCCAAAGTTAAAGAGCTTTGTGTGGAGCCGCCATGTTGGTGCCCATTCGGATGAACACCAACATGACGGCCGGAACTCAACACAAACATCTGTCACTGAGTTTTGCTTTGAAAACGTGAATTCATCCGTCGAGAAACTCTTAACAATTAAAGTGATACCTTTTCTAACACAATAACTGTCTAGATAGCAAAATCTCCCCAAATAAGGTACTTTTTTTTTAACCTGACAGCTCTCTCGGCCGCCATGTAAATACCACGTCACTCAAAAGCTTATTAGAAATTCAAGGCACTGTATCACAAAAGGAAAACTCTTCAGAAGTAAAAATTGTTTGAATATTGATTTTTAGTAGGTATTAAAACGGTGGATAATGTTTTTCACGCCCTCTCATGCTCGAGAAAAATGTTTTTTCGGTTTTCTTTCGTAATGACTCAGTCAATTCTAAGCGTGGCCATCCCCCCCTGGGCATTTGTCGGGCATTTGTCATGTTGCGTGGTATCGGCGGTGGGGAATTGTCAGAAAACCTGTGCCCTGGGGTAGGGCATTTGTCAATTCTTTTAGAAGCGGTTAACGTCGTTCTTTTTTCAATATTTCACTTAAAAAAATACGTTTATTTAAATAAGTTTAGATATATCTATAAAAAATATTTTTAATAATTATACTTTAAAGAGGTATATGTGGTTCTCGCTCCATCACTTCGCTATCCCACAATCTGTTTTTGCATCCGTTTGATTCCCGCCATCATGATCAGTTCGCACATGGAGGAAAAACAATAAATGCATCGTTTGAAGAGTTTAAAGGAAAAGACGCTTTCTTTGTACGTGAATGGTTGGGCCAGAAAGAACTAGAAAAACTTTGCAAGATATTTGAAAGCTGACATAAGCTCATCGGTTGTTTGTTTATCATTCACGTCTTCGAAAAATAAGAAAGGTATTATTAAAATTCTAGTTTATATTTCTGTCATTGATATTAATCAGATAGATGTGTTATTTTTTGCAATAATTATAAGTAGCGGCTAGGGGCGATTTGCGTAGGGGGTTCACACGTTTTGATCGGACTATTAGAGATTTCCCATAAAAATGGTATTTTCAGCTTATTTACTGGAAAATACAATTTTGGTGTTGTCCCAGGGTGAGGAATTTGCACTATATTTTTGAGCCCCATCGTGGGGCATTTGCAGCTTTTCCAAAACAAAGTGACAAATGCCCGACAAATGCCCGGGGCGGGGGGATGGGCACGCTGGGAATTGACTGAGCCTTAATGTAACAAAAAAGCTGTTCCCGTTGAAATTCGGTTTTGCAGTTTTTACAGATAAAGCTTGAAGGGATTTGTTTAGCTCTTGCGGGGACATTTCTTCAAAAACAGTTGTGAATTCTTTCTCTGTTTGAAACCATTCTGTAAAATATAATAATAATAAAAAATTAAATTCAGTTTTAAGCTTTGGTAACGCATGACGGTGAAAGGTCGATGAAACCGGTAAAAAGGTTTTTTAATTACAAAATTAATTAACAGTTAATGAATGAGGCTGAGTATCTTACGAAGAATTATGGAGATCGAGGAGGGTGTTATCCGTCGAGGAATGACGAATGAACGACGATGCCAGGGCATTACAAGACGCTTTAGAAAACCTTAACACATGACAACAGGTTTTTTGTTAAAAAATTCTGAAAATTATGAACTTAAGCCAAAATTTAAGCTCTAAAGTTTTCAGTGCGCAGAGTTCTCGACCGATAATCAGTTTGATAAACATGACAAAAACCAACCATTGTGAGCGTAAATCGTCACCCATAATAACAGGTAATCAAATGGTATACTCGTGAAAGTTACGCGTACTAATACGTCATAAAAGTAAAAACTCAGGCGGATAGATAATTGATTAGTTTGATGACGTCATGTGAAAACCAGCAATGCCATGAAAAGGTCGGGAAGAGGGTGAGATTAACAGGCTCCTACTTATCTCTAAGAATTTTTGTTGTCAAGTTTATCTCGGATTGGCCCTGATGGGATCCGTCCGCGATACTATTCGCCGCTACTGGTCTCCCAAAATAGTCAAAAGCTAAACCAATTAAGATCGAAGCTGTAATACTTAAGAACCTTGCATGTTTTTAACAAGATAGGTGTTAGGGCCTGTTTACATGGAAGTGGGGGACCACGGGTAGGTGAGAGAACATGTGGCGGGTGACCCCACCTATCATGTAATTAAACGTGATCAAATTAAAATGAGAAGTATATGGACAGGCGGGTTACCCCACCTAAGCGGGTTACCTCATCTACCTGGGGTCCTCCACCTCCATGTAAACAGGCTCTAAGAGTTTATTTTATTATATAAACACCAATGAAATACCAGGTGAGCTTTCGCGCGAAAACATGATATCTTCACACGTTATTTTCAGATGCGAAAAGATCACCGTTGCTATGGCTACATAATAAATCGCGCCTTTCGCAGCAAAAAAGTATTTAAGGGAAATGGTTTGGCATTTCATCGGTGTTTATGTAATAAATAGAAAATTACATGGCCGCTTGGAGATACAAAATTTCTCCTCTCGTGTTAAAAAATATTTCACTCGTTTGCTGTGCTCACTGGTGGAATATTTTTCAACACTCGAAGAGAAATTCCGTATCTCTTCGCGGCAATGTAATGTCCTCTGTCTCTTTCTTGCAGTCTTATTACATGCTATTGGCAGAGTTCTGATAAAGCAGTGAAACTTTATTCGACGTATTATGACTGTTTGTGGTCCTAATTGTAGCTTCATAAAAAACAGCTGCATTAGCTTGCATTTGAACATAAATGCCACCTGAATTATTATTATTATTATTAATTAGTGTCATCTCAACGGACATCTTCCGGGAGTTGGTCCCTTCCATTCTTACGTAATTTTCATTGCTTTTCTTTATAAGGCCGACACCTCACATGTCCTCAAGACTGGATAGAATTTGAAAACTCGTGCTATAAGGTTATGGACAGTTTTGGTTATTCGCGGGAATTCAGTTGGTCGAGAGCTTTAAGCGTGTGTTACGGGTTTGGAGGATACCTTGTAAGTGTGGCGAATAAAAAGGAAATGGATTTTGTTCGTAGCATTTCTCCCAAGATAACCGACAGTTCAGCTTGGATTGGGCTGGTTTATTACTTCCAGAAAAATGAATATCTATGGAGCAATGGACAACCTTTTAATTGTTCTTTTTCCGTCGAGTCGCGTTGGTTATGTATGAAGATTACTGTACGTGAAGACAAATGTGGCGAAATCTTCAGAAATGATTTGAGCCTCACCGAATGTTGCAAGAAAAAGAAATATTTCATCTGTGAAAGGGAGAAAGGTAAGTTGTTCCTAACTTGGTAAGAAAAAAATTAAGGATAGGCGGGGTTGTGTTTTTGAGTTAAAAACATCTCATAAACTACAGCTACAAACCAGTGAGGAGCACCGGACCTTCTGTAAACAAATATAAGGATACAAATAGATTTTGAGATTCCTTTTTATTTTATCTCTGTATTCTCTCAGTCTTCTTGATGTAAGGATCAGTTTTTAATTTGTAGTTTTGCATATATATGGTCAGTTTTGAGCAGATTTGCCAAATAAAGATGAAACTTAAACTTTGACTTGTTCCGGGGGAAGGGGGGCGGGGGGTTCGTCTCTATAAAAATTTGGAGGTGCTCGTCGAAATTTTCAAAATACACCCCTAAAATATAACAGAATATAGCATCTGTGTGTGGCTCAAATTCATTTTAACCCCTCCTGTGAGGTACTGTACGGAAAAAACGGTTGAGTAACCAAAATACATCCTATAATTTTCAGCGAGACACCTCGACAGGCTTCTAAAAGGTACCAAAACAGCTCTTATGGCAAGATCTAATATGTTCATATTTTAGATAAGAGCCGGCGACTAAGTGGTATCAATCCACAAATCAAACATTAAGCCCCAAAAGGTAGGACGAGTTCCCTTATTATCTTTTTTGGTGACTTCTCCCTACGGACTTGTTTTGCTTTCGTTTTTTTTTTCTACACTTATCGCCAAAGTTACCTTGAGTTTTAATTGGTTCACTGCTTACGTTTTCCCTCTTGTCGGATTAGTACATGTATGTGTCAATCAAATGCCATAATTTCACGGGTGTTACACTATTGTCCAAACCCTACTAATGTGGGCGAGGGAAATTAGCACCTAATTTCACGAGTATAGCATTTGATTACCTCTGATTAATATCATGGGTGACCCCACTGACGAATTACGCTCACAATCGTAGGTTTTTTACATGTTTATCACAAGATTATCGAACGAGAAATCCACGCTCTGAGAACTTAATAGAGCTCAAAATGTTCCTTAAGTTTATAAGTTTCAGACTTCTTCGACAAAATTCCTGATAGAATCCTTCTTGATGTGCTCTTTCGTGTGTTCAGGTTTTCTTAACCGTCTTTTGATGCCCTGACATCTTCATTTCTAACATTTAAAAACTTTGCCGCCATCTTAGCACTGAGACGTACGAAAGGTTGCCAAGGTAATTTTATAATTTCACATGTGAAATTATAAAATTATCGCTGAAATTTCTCGCCAATAGGCCATTTTACAGTTATGGATGGAAGCGAGGCTGAGGGTGAGCTTGTTTTGATACAAACCTGCCTGCTTTATTATGTAAATCAAGTTATTCTTATGCTCACGAGTATTTTTCAAGAACAATTTCCATAACAAAGCAAAGAAGGTTTGTATCAAAACAAGGTCACCCTCACCCTCGCTTCCATCCATAACTGTAAAATGGCCTATTTGTCACCAATCAGATTAACTTTCTTGGTTTAATGTACTACTAACTGTTCTTTAAATTAGGTCCACTGGCTTGTTCTAGCGATTGGCATCTCAGTGGATCGTCTTGCTACAAAGAAATTTATAAAAAAAGTACATGGAAAGATGCTCAAAAGGCATGTTTTGACTTTGGAGGAGGTCTGGTGAAGATAGATAATTACTATCAGCACCTATTTTTGATTCGTTTCCTGGAAATTTCTGGTGTAAAGAAAGAGGGAATAGATGTAAGTACGATCGAGTTATTTACTGTTGGCATCACCAGGTGTTAAAATCAAGCGTAAAGACATGCTTACTCATATCTTCTTGTTGTGTAAAGAATAGAGAGAAGTCACTACGTCACGTTGCTACGGAAGCAAAATTTCTAAATCTCAACAAACCTTGTGTTCGCGCAAATAAGGCAATTTTAACTTGCTGAGTTGTTTGAATATTCTCATATGCACGATTGTTCTGATCTCAGGAACAAAACAGATAGTAGCCCATTCGCCAATTTAGAAAATACCATAACAATCCTTTTGTCTCCCCCAAAATGTTGCATAACCATTGTTTTCAGTTTCTCTTGGGATTTAGAATCGTCGCAAAAGAAACTGAAACTACAATGGCTATGCAAAGCGTTTTTTTGAGGGACAAAAAGATTATTACGGTATTTTCTAAAGTGGCCAATACTTTTCTTCTATAAGATTGTTGAGATCCGGGAATTTTGCTACCATGATAAGGTGACGTGACACTTCTCTCTATTGTGCAGTGTTTAGTAATAGTGCACCGTCTGTCAATCTAGGCTTACTAAGAAAGACGTTTTTTTAAAGGTGGGTGGCAGTGATTTGCAGCATTTTTCGAATAATGCGAAAATAACAAACGCCCCTTGATTAGTGACGAGGCTATAAAAACTTTTTGACAAGTTTTCCTGTTTTAAAGCACCCTTATAGATAGCCTTAATGTGGCTCGACCCGAATGATTATCTTTGTACAGTATTCGATGATGTTGTTAACCTTCGCGGGAGCTGCAGAAACAATTTCCTCCCACGGTCCCCACGGGAAAAGCTACAACTTGTTATAATTCTCTTCCTGCGTGTGAAAATTCTCTCCTTGCAAGAAAGGAATGTGCAATTTGTAAATCACCCGTAAAATTGACACATTCACTTGGATAGTAACAAAGCTTTATATGCAAGGTCCGACAGAAATAAAACTGATTTTAATTTGCTTTGCAAGTTTTAAGAGACAGAAAATTACTGTTTATAAATAAAAGTATTTAAAACCCCAGTAATTTATTTAATTCTCACTTAGGGCAAAATTGATGACTTCAAACTAATGCCAATCATTTCTTATTTCAAAAGGCTAACTTGCCTATTCATCCCCGGCTCAGGCAGACCTGAATGAACGCCCATTTAATATGGGGGTTTTGTTTGTACTTAACTAGATTTGTTAATGTCTTGTCTGTGTCCATATTTAAGTACGTGTGGGTTGACAACACCGGGAACTCATCAAAATGTAGACGCATGAAGACACACACTGGAACGATTGAAGAGCCCGACAACTGTGACGGTCTCTATATGCACTATGTTTGTGAAAGGCCAGCCGCCTCAACTATAAGTAAATACAAATTTTATATGATCCAATTCTACTAAAGGTTTAGTTAATGCCCGGGGGGACTGATGCCTCATATAAAAAGACGGGGATACTCGACGCCTTGTTTAGGGGTACGGGTAAATTGTAGATCAGTTTAGTGTCATTACTCGAGTTAAGGACTGAAAGCCATATTTGGACCCACACAAGTAGCTTTAAGGGCTTTGCGCGAAGAAATGACGGATAACAAAGAAGAAAAGAAGACACAGTTAATAGGCACAATTCAAACGTCGAACTTTTCATGTACCGAACTTGACACCTGTTAAATGATATAAGTTCAACGGTTGTTTCGGACGTCGAACTTAATTTAATAGTCAAAATATTTTACAGACATTCTCTTACCCTGGGAACGAGAGGTTGTAAGGGAGTCATAGTTTTAGTCTTAGTATTCAAATCTGGTGACTGACCAGCTCTTTAATTTTCCCAACTTCGCTCGCATTTGAAATGAGCTGAAGATTTTTAATTCCTACGGACCATTGAGCTTGAAAAGCCCGCGAAATGACGCAGACAACACGGTAATTAGAAATTAGAAATTAAAACCCGCGTACTAAATGCGTACCGCGGTCACAGGCAAAGGAAAGGTTTCAGAACACTATACTTGTCTCCATTTTTTCCTATCACCTGGAGAAAATGGCTCAATTTCTTTTTCCTGGCTGGCTAATTATCAGTTATTTTTTGCGTTGAAAAAGGAAGGAATAGACAATCCTGGCTGGGAAAATGACTTTTGGTAAAAATCCTAGCTGGGAAAAGCCCTTAAGGTAAAGACCCTGGCTTGATATTGTATTTTAACATCTACCTCTAGCTGGCTTTGGGGAGTGGATATAATTTTCCCACAGAAGTTACTAATCAACCAAAAAACACTTAGTGACTGTCAAAATATTACTGGAGGCGATATCTAATCACTTTCGAATTTTTTCTCGTTGACTACTCCTGACAAATAACGCAGCGGACGGCAAACTGTACAATTCCGCCAGCAGGAGTCTTCACGACGGTTTTGCGAGACACCTAAGGTCCATGAGTTAAAGTACGGCTTTTACCGTCAAAGCATGTCAAAACCATGCTTGTTTTCCTCGACTTTATTTTTCAATTCCTCATAAAGGCTGTACCAGCGTCTACCGGAGGATTTTATGGGCAAAAATGTTAAGGATAAGTAATTGAACGATTTTGTTTAAAATTAGTTGTCGTTGCGCAATAGATAACGCCTTGACCTTGCACGTCGAAGGTAGGAGGCTTGACTCCCGCTAGAGAAATTTTTTTTTTGGTCGTTTTGTTTGGTTTTGTTTTTTTTCTTAAAAAATATTTTCATTTTTTGACAGACTTAAAATACACCGCTAGACTAATTGCCAGTTCATTATCAACTTTTATTCCTAAAATAATTAATCCACGAGTTAGCCATAGGAATGGCTAACTAAATTTATTAAAGACAGGGGTTACTTTATTTGGCCGCCTTCCATTTGCTTGGGAAATCCCAGTTTCTATCTGTTCTTAATGCTTGATAATGAAGGCCAAACAATACCACTGGCCACTTTCGATAACTTACGCTTTCCTTTCGTTTACAAATATTTCACTCAATAACTTTCAAATCGTTTTGACGTTTAGGGCTAGGGAAACGAGACGAAGATAACACAACTGTTTGAAATTTGTTTTGGGTATCTCCGTTGTCAGGTCAGGGCCGATAGGTGTGAAAACAATTGATGATAGGTTCAACCAAATCGTTTGCCGAATTAATTTTCGATGTTTCGATTTTTTCCTTATTTGCGCGATGTTACCCCATCTTTTGCGCGCGTTTCCTTTGCTCATTTCCAGATTATCTCTGAAATACTGCCGCTTGGCTACTTTGATGGCATTATTTGTCTCATACCTTTTTCTTTCGCTTAGCGGAGTGACCTTGTCAGATTTTAAGTTCTGTATCTAAAACACCCACATAAAAAGGAGACTACCCTCTCAGTTATCCTGCATTTTTCCACAGGCAGTATTAATTGTTATCAGAACCCAAACAACGATTCATCGGTTCCCATCAAAATCAAGTGCTCATTCCCAGAAAACCTTTGTTTCAAATTTGACAAGAAAACGGAGGATAACAAACAAGTCACCATTCAAGGATGTATATCCGCTGATCAATGCAGACAGTTTGATGACCAACATTTGCAATGTTGTGAGGGAGATCTTTGCAATAATGGTAAGTGTCATGGTTATACAAACGCAAAAATTTATTAATTTACGCGCACTCTAAGATTTTGACATTGTTGCAAAACAGAGACAGGATGGTTCAAAATTTTAAATCATGATGATGATGAGGAGAAAACTGATCGTAAAGCAAATATGGTGTACTCCTACTGAATTTTTTTTCTTTCTTCTTTTTAATTGTTACCTCTTTTGATTATAATGCTTGTATTTCGCAACTTGTAAGTCTTCGGCCAATCTCAGCTACGGCAGGATCAAGGTAGGTGTGTTTCAAATGTTGTTCAGTGCCCGGGGGGTACTCCCATACGTTACCTATACGGGTATGTGCCGCCCAAAGGGGTCGTGATTTTGAAGCTCCTGATTTAGAATGGGGTATCCATTTCAGAGGCGTTTTCTAGAACGGGGTATAATATTTCGAATGCACGAAAGCTCCACTTTTGTAAGCAGCCATTTGAAAGTATTCAAGGACAGATTGCTTTTAAAAATACGGTTCAATGCGTTAACAAGCAAACCGTTGTACTCTTGTTGCACCCTAGAACGGAGTATCAGTTTTAGGGCGAATTCTAGAACGGGGTAGAAAAAATTGACCCATTTCTAGAACGGGGTATCAATTTTAGGGGAAATTTTTTCTAGAACGGGGTGCCAATTTGGAGTCCCGGGCGGCACATACCCACCCAAAAAATACCCAAGTGCCCCCCCCCCGGGGTTCAGTGATGGCACAGCGGGTTCTTCGTGATACACGGTAAGTCTTCGACTATTTTAATCTGTGTTTACCCAATTTTAAGGTAACGGACTCATTTCATTAGGTGTTTTTGCCATACTTTGTGGTTGCACAAGTTCCTTTTTTCGTGTAAACGCCTTCTCATCACTACTGGATCTTACAATTACAAACGAGACGAGTGTACAAGCTCAGTTAGCCAGCGAAGACCCGCTTTTGTCCTCGCCGAAGCGTAGTAGACGAGTTCCACTGTCAACAAGTGACAGTGTAGTAAGAAAAGAGGTTTTAACTCTATATAAGCTCTAACATGTCTGTAACCCTTTTAATCTGACCGCATATTATTTGAAAAAACTTTCCCACTTCCATTTATAGTACAGTACCTTTGATCACAGTTTGATATATTTATTTTGCTTGCAGTCATAGAAACCACGACTCCCAACAAAGTTATTTACATTTCACTTGGTGTCACGTCCGCTATTTTGCTGTTGTCGGTCGCTATTTTCGTCTGGTGCTACCGAAAAAGAAAGGCAAAGAGTATTGAAAGGTTTGTGGAGCTCTGCTAATGCGTAGCTGGCGGTTTTTTGTTTGCTTCTTTTTTCTTTTCAGTGGTTGGTAAAGTAAGAGATTCATCCGCGCTAACAGCTGAACCAAGGACAAAAAAGAAATGATAGGGAAGGAGGCGAGCGGAGAAGTAAATAAGAAAAACATCCTATACTCAACCCCTTGAGATTTTTAAAACGCCCCTTCCAGTTTTTTTGAAAGGATGGTGTGACATGTTTTGAGGTCTGACGTCAGCCGACCAAATGTCGCGCCAAAGTTTTCTTGTTTACGATCGTTTAATGTTTTTTTTATTAGCGCTTTCCTGGTAATTATTCTCTCCCTTCGTCCCCTCCCCCATCGTTTTCTGTTTCGAACTCGGTTCAGCCGTGTTCGCGCGGCTGTAACTCTTACTTTGCAAACCACAAAATAAAAGGAGACACCAAAGAACCTCCAGCTATGCTGGCTGCATAGACACGGAAATAAATCTAACACTAAGAAAGCTTTTGTTTTCTCTTTTTATCTAAACGTAGCGATTAATCTTCGCTCCGCGTTACGTTATTGGCTAAATTACATCACGTGTCAACAAACCCGACGTAGTGCACCTGCCAAGATGACAGAAAACATTAACTAGAAGTCAAAACCATTACTTTATTTGCAATTCTTATGAAAAATAATCAAAGAACGTTTTCATTGTCGAAAGATGCATGGAAAAAAAAAGGAAAAATCCAAAGAATAGTCTGATGAAGACGAATTTTGTTTTTAGATACGCCTGAAGTGAATTAGAATTGAATAAATTTTTTTGCAGTCATTGTTTGTAAAGGATGGTGCCCTTGACTGAATCGTACTTTAAAAAAAAAAAAATTTTATTTTATCCCCACTCGGCTATTCTGATCGAGCTTTTTTTTTCACGAGGAGAACATCTCAGCTTCGGCCATTATCCTCCCGCGATGCACCAGTAGCCAGGTGCAATAATTTTTGTTGTTGGTAAAGTTTACAGATATGCGAGTATATGTTACTCATGATATTGTGCTCAGCGTAATAATCCAGCATTTTTTTTCCCCTTTTTCTAGGTCACCTTATTCACAAGACGAGATCACTCCTCCTGACAAGTGGGAAATTCTGCCTGAGCAAATAGACTTTGAGGAAGAGCTGGGGAGAGGAGAATTTGGTGTTGTTTATAAAGCAACCTTTAGTAAGAGTGATGAGATGGAGGCGTTGGTCACTGAGACTTCAAAATGGCCTGTATCATCCATGAAGCCGAAGGCACCACAGGTGGTGGCTGTCAAAGTTTTACATGGTAAGAAATACTGACTGTTATCTCCACAGACAAAGGCATAAAGTCTTAACTGCCTTTCAGTCCTCTTCATATTGTTGTAAGAATCCTTATGGATTTAAGTAACTCTTTGGGAACTTTAAGATCTCAGAAAAAAACAAAACTCGATTCTTTTCGAAGACGTGATCGCATGGTAAAACAAATTACACCACCCAGAGACATTCCATTTTTAAAATCGGGATTGTCTCTCGTTGGTGGTGAGAGCACGGCAAAGTTGGAATGAGTGCAAGTAATTTGTGGTTTCTTTGTTCACTATGTAAGTGTGAAAAAATAATAAAGGCTGTTAAGTTCCAAAAAGTAGGTTTAAGCCTATTAGCTCTAAACAAATGCATCTCTTACGAATTTACATTTCCCCAAAACCGAAAAAAAAGTAAATTGATCTACAGAGCCTGAATTAAAGCCAATAATGAAAATAAGTTTAAAAAATGCAGCCTCTAGTCAATACATGTATGACAACTCTTTCTGAAGGATCGGATGCATTTGATGATTTGGTCTCCCCTTTTTGCGATCCATGTTGCCCAGGTTACACCGCAAGTCATTTGATAATCAGGGGCACCCAACGAGAATATAGTTCAAAACCACTTAAACATAGCATTGTTAAACGTATTTTAGTATTTTAACGGTAGATAAAGGCATATTTTTATCCCCTAAAAATTTTTCATCTGTTCGGATTTCCTAGCTGAAAGTCTAGTGATCCGAAAATTATAGGGATCAAAACTCGCCTTTTCGAAAATTTCAGCCAGAAAAAAGGCTCCCGAAAATTCTAGGTGACCTTTTCAGGGTAAAAATCCGTTAAAAATAGGCAATTATACCATTTTTTGTAAGTTCGAAAATCCTAGGAGAGGCAGGCAAGCAAGAAATTTTACAACAAATGTTCCGAAAATTCTAGATCTCAAATCGTCTTCCGAACAGATATTTTTCCGAAAATTGTCGTTGGGTGCCCCTGGATAATGTGGAGAAACTAAGGGGAAGAAATTATGAAACTGAGCTACGAAATCACCATGCTCACGTCTAGACCCAGGGGGTTTTCTCTTATTAGAAGCTATACAAGTGTGAGCGGGGCCAAAGGACATGGTTTTTAACCCCTTTGCGTGTGAAATTGGGAAAAGATTTCCACGATTTTGGAAAAACAGATTAAACGTGAAACAGGATTCGGTTTTGCTCTGCCTTGTACCAGGTCTGTATTTATTTTATTCTATTTTATTGTTGGTTTATTATTTATTTATTCATTTATCTATGTATTTATTGTTTTTATTTCATTCGCCTTTTATGAACAGCGGTTTAGGTAGTGAGGGAAACCACATAGTCACATCACACCACCACCCGAATTTTCCAGGAGTACCTCCCGGGGCTGCTTGGAGGGTGCAGTGGTAAAATAAAAATATTAACAAATGTCTGAATATTTATCGATATTCTATTACACGGTAGAATGCATCTGTGTATATCCTTGTGCATTATAGGATGAGTGGGAAGCGGTAAAAATGGACGAATATGTTTTTCAAATGAAACATATTGCACTGAATAATGCTGAAAAATAACGATAATAAAATCAATGTCATTTTATTTAATTATCTTTAGATAATCCATCTGAAGCACAGAAAGCAGAGTTCACGTTTGAGATTGAACAGATGAAGCTGTTGGGTTCACATAAGAACGTTGTATCCATGGTTGGATGCTGCACGCTTCAGGAGAAAATGTTCCTGGTTATAGAATACGTTCCGTGTGGTGACCTGCTGACGTGGCTACGCCGCAGAAGGAAAAAGGTATGGACATGACCAATTATACAATTAGTATATAACGAAATTATCAAGAAACAGATGTAGGGAGACAACATTACGAATATATTTTGGTACCGTCAGAACATTTTGTACAACTTATTTAAGCAACTGCAGTTGCTTGAAAGTTATAAAGGCATTTAATGATTACTAACAATAATAATTATATTTTTGTTACTTGCTTGATGTTTAGATCAAAGAACTTCAAGCTACCGAGAGATCTTATGCTGACAAAGAGGTTCTGAAAGATCAGGGAGAGACCAGAGATCAAGTAGGCTTGTATACTGTAGTTTAACTTTTCCATACTAACTCTGTCCTAAAACATTTATTATCCAGGGCCCGGTTCCTAGAAAGATGGTCAAGTTTAACCCAGGATTAAGCGAAATTTTAAGCGCGGTTTTCTTGCTAAGAGAATGTAACTCAAGCTTACAAAATACTGTTGAGCTTTTACTCTGAGACACAGTAATGATTTACACAAAATGTTTCTCTAAGAAATGCATAGGAAGGTAAATACAAAAAGTAGAACAAAATCTTAATCCTGGATTAGCGCTAATCAGCCTTTCAGGAACCGGGCCCAGAGTGCTTGTTTGTTTTATGTCTGGTTGACCTAGCTATCTAATCTACCCATCCGATTGTTGTTGAATGGTTTGCACGTAACGTTATCATATTTCAAAATAAAGAGTGACATATCTTTTTTTTTTTAGATTTTGCCACCTGAACAGTCCCTGTTTTTTGAATAAGTATTAAGTTTAATGTTTATGAGCTCTCTAGAGATGAGTACTCGCTTTATGGCAATGTTTCTGTCATATCTGCGTTCCTCAGAGGGACGCCAACATGGCTGGCCTCTCTAAACAAAGCTCTATAAATTTATGTAACACACTTCTCCGAATACCTCGCAAACGAAAAAACTGCACAGACCTGAATCTTAGCAAGACTTTTTGAATATCCCTTAGATTCCTGAATTTATTCATTTCCACACAGGTCAGTAAACTTGCTAAGAAACAGATAAAGCAAGCGGAGAAAATACAATTGAACATGGAAATAACGCCATTACTACAAGATAACAGCGAGGACACAGCGTCGACTTCTTATCATCTCGGTGACAAAGTATGAAAGAAGTCAGCCAGGAGGGCTAAAAGATTTTAGATGACGTTTTTTTCTACTATATATGTAAAAACTGCTTAACTCAACTTAAACGAGGCCTGTAGCTCATGAAAGGAATTCTCGTGTAATCCTTGTAATCCCGACTAGTGCAATCGATAGAGTCGATAATCGATAATGATGGATAAGTCTCGGTAAAGAGCGATTGATTAAATTGAAAATCGATAAAAATCTATCGAGGAAAAACTTGTTGCTAATCGATAATTATCGACTTTAATCGATTTTTATCGAAGTTGTCGATTTTAATCGGCCGCTTACTTAATTAGGTTAACACCGGCAAAGAATGTTGTTTCCGAACATACGTACATTATTTATGTAGCTTTGGACGGTTAAATTTGTAGCGAAATTTATTTCACAAATTACACTCAATATTCTAACGAAACATTTTCGGCCAGTCGACAGGATAAAAAAGAGTTATAAGCAACTGATTCAGCTTGCTTGCACTGGAAACTGTTCAAGTTGAACCCTACAATGTATAGTTCAAGTGGTGAGGATACTGTTCAGTGTACAGTTTTTCAGTAAGACCCTTAAATTGCTTCTTCAAAAAGCATATTGGAAAGGATCATTTAAATCGTTCTGTAAATATGCAAAACAAAGTAGATAATGAACTCCGCAACTAAATGGAAAGAGAAGTAGCATGACCATAAAACAAAAATGTGAGAGAAAATCATCATTTAAAACAGAAAACATCTGCATATTGCTAATATAATTTGCTGTAAAATAATGCATTATTGGATTTTGAACCTGGGAGGCAATCGATAATATCGTTAAAATAGTTAAAAACGATAGCGCTGACAATTGATTTTCTGATATCGGTTTTTATCGATTGCGCTAGTCAGGTGTAATATGCAAAAGTTGTCTCTTTATTTAATGATCCGGGAACCGAGAAGCGCCTCTTCATGAAAGAATTAGTTAACTATAAAGACATTTAAGAAAATCAGAGAGAGGGTTGTTAATCAAGAAGGCCTACCACAAAGCTAGATTTGGTATTGAAGATTTTACTGATCCAAGTCTACTAAAGATCCGGCTGCCTCACTGGTTTGTCGTTGTGGTTGTGCCTTCACAAGTGTTTCTTATACCACAAAACGTAATCATGAGTTAATCGTCAAATTTATTTATTTAGACTAAGGACGTTTTACCTAGATTTTAAAATTCTCCCCTATCTTCTTGTCCTGGCAGCAGTAGGTCATCTGGTTGTTGTTGAACTTTAGTCTTTAATTCACCGAAATTCTAAATGACCATTGCATAGAGTAACAACAGAGTGGAAATTTGCGGTATACTTGAACGGACAGAATACAAGATTCCACGACTGATATTACATTAAAGAATGATAATGGTTAAACGGAGAAAATGGCCAGTACTGGACCAATAAATTACGGTTTTTGTTTTGGTTTGTTTTTTACAAAGGAAAGTAAACCCGCTAAAGATCGGACAAAGCAGGAGCAGCAGACGAACGAGAACATGGAATTGACTTTGTTATCAGAAGAAATCATTAATGATGAGGTCCGACAGGAACTGGCGTCGACTCTTCAAGGCCATCTTGTATGAAGGAAATACTCAAATATTTCATTTTATTTTTCTTAAATTCATTTATCGTTATCAAAAGAAAGCAATGATGATGTCAGACAGGATCTGGTGTCGACTTCTCAAGGCCATCTTGTAGAAAAGAGATACTTAACAACGTCTTTTTTTTTTCTTAAATTTAATTATATTGAACGTGGATAACGCATGCAGACAATGTGGAAACTTGCTGAAAAATAAGCAACAATTTTCCGCGAAAGAAAAATTCGACATCTCTTTCTTTAAATTATTCTATTGACCGTGCTCCAGAATAAGCTAACGAAAAAAACTCTAGGAATCACTTGCTGAGCCATTGACTCCATCCACAATACCACTCACGATCTGTCTGATGCCGAAGAATTTTCAGTTGTATGTTAATGTAGCTTTATTACTGGTTACGATGAAAGCTTCTTAGAGCAATCTTTCTGGGTCACGCCTATACCAGAATACGATCAATCGAAGCACCAACGCATGCATTCGATAAATCTTTTTTGCAGGTATGGCAAATAAATCTACATGTATATTTTGTGATCTAAGGGACCGCCGGTCATCATTATTTACCGCCGGGGGGGGGGGGAAGGATTTTAGGAAGGAGCAGTTGTAACTGAGAACCCAAAAGGGGGGATCGCTGAAAACTTTGGAAGGATTCAGAGAAAGCACCAATCAAATTTGCTTGGAAAATGAAGACATGGCGAGACGGGGGGAATCGCGAAAGTCATCAAAAGTTATTTGGGGGGATCACTTCAGTGAAGTAACATTCAAAGGGGGGATCGGCTAAATTTCACCTTGTCTAGCCCCAAATCCTTCCCCCCCTTCCCCCCAGGCGATAAATAAGGACCAGTCCCTAATTTAAATATTACTTTCGCGCACTTTTCAAAAACCCGGGAGAATTTTCCTCCCAGTGGCACAGTCCCGTTTTTGCTGAGATTCTGGGTACTTAACTTGAGGCTCAACAAGCATGACTGCTTTAAGATGTTTTATGGTGTTGCTGTCAATCTTTGTATTACGTCATTTGATGAATGCACCCATCCGAAACACCAAGAAACAACCGCTTTTAGTCATGTTCTTCCTGACAAACCCTTTCATCGAAAGGACGGGAGGATTAATCTGTCTTCCCTTCACGCACAGAAAGGACAGGAAAGCAAAATTTCGACTAAGGCAAAGGAAAAGAAGACACGAGTAACCATGGAAATGGCCTCATTGCTCCAGGATGACGTTGAACAGGACATGGCTTCGGCCACTCACGATCTGTCTGATGTAAGAAGGAAGTGTCTAGGGCCACAACAACACGAATCCGGATACGGTGAAACCGAATACTTCATTTTTGCGTCAACATAAATTCGGAGTGGTGTATCCGGTTTCACGCATTCACACGAATACGCGCTACTGCGGTTTGCAATTGCAACTGCACTCGGGCCAGCGGTGTGATTTCACTGGCCGTATATGCTTCCTTGTTCAAGTGCTTTAGGGTAACATTTCATACACTTCTCAAGTGGGAGTGTTAGAGCGAAATAACTAGGTAAAGGCCGATTCATTCGTCCGGAGCGAAAGTAGACAGAGGGTTTTGGCCTCCCCTTTAAATTTTTCAAGTTCCCATTTAAGCCTGGACCCGAGTTTATGACATAGCTGATTAAAAAATATCCGGTTTCAGTCGTCTTTACGAACTCGCCAAACCCGACGAATTAGCAAAAAATTCCACTCTGTAAAGGGGTTTCAATGCGGTCTCGGTGAGCGGATTTACCGTTTTCGTGTAGATGCAAGGCCGATTCGTATTATAAAGCGTGCGGTTTCAAAAATATCCGGATTCGTGTGGAGGGGGCCTAAGCCTTACACGTTTCCTTTTCTCACGTAACGAAGGGTGTAATGTAACGCGCGATTGTAAACAAACATTGAAAAACAAGTGCCAAGGGTAATGGCCTCATTACTAATGTTATCTCCGCCAATCAGCATTTCGCATCGACTTATTTATTTTCTAGAGACGTAGCTCCAAGCTCTCCTTCCTTTTCCCGCTTAGCCGCCAGAGCGCCCCGGAGAGCTTGCTCGCAGACTATTTACATGGCGGACGAGAGAGCTGCCATGGGGGCTGAAAAAATGACTCTGTTGGGGGGATTTTGCTATCTGAATGGTCATCGTATTAATGTCAATGTTAATGAGTTCCTCAAGAGATGAATTGACCCTTAAGTAGCACAACTCCGTGACACATGTTTTTGTTGGTTTCCGGCCGCCATGTTAGTGACCATCCGGATGGGCACCAACATTGCGTCTCCACATAAAGCTCTATAAATGTAGGTAAAAAAATTCTCCGAATTTCTCGCGCTTGAAAAATTGCACCGACTGAATCTTGCCGAGGGCCTTTGTATATTTACCTTCTTTCATTTCCCAGATTCTAGACTTTACCTATTAAACGGTTTTGATTTTAATTTTTAATAGCATGACAGTGAAAACCAGCAATAGCGTTACATTTTTTCTACATGTAAATGTGAACTCCATTTTCTTTAATCATTTAGCAAAGTTTGGCTGATGAGTATGAAGTTAAGGAGGATCAACATTCTATACACCAAGACCAAGAAGACATTGCAGTGTGTCCGCAACAAAGCAACAAAGATGCCGTTCTTGAAGTGATTCCATCGACTTCCACCGAAGTAGATGTAAGACGAAAACAAAAACACCATAATTAATTATTCACTAATAAAGAAGAATTTGCCGCTAGGGCGCCTTATTTTGCTTATGTTTCACGTTAGAAGGACGCAACGTGATCTTGGTGTTCCTGTGCCACTAATGTGTTTCGTCGATGGTGTACCTTTTCTGCGCTGTCTTGGATTTACGTTTCAGCGTCTTGTTTTCATTCTCTTGAGTTATTTTCAGTTGCGGGCTTGTGACTTCCAGAACGATGGCTGATATAAGGAATCGTCTAGTAAAATGGTGTGTTTGTTGTTTTTAGTCAGTAGGGCGTGTATCAGCAGGTGACTGAGGCTTTCTGGGTAAACATCAAACTGTGGGCGTGGATTTTCATGGTAGACTTGAAAACAGTACCGTGGACCCAAAGTAAATTTTATCTAGCTCTAAACTGGTCACTTTGAAGTTACTTTCAATAGATAATACTTGTATATTCCGTGGCTCTTGTCTGGCTCAAGCAAATTATGTTATTTTTATCTTTTAATCCGTTAGTTACTTATTTACTAACAAGGAAAGTAATTACTTGAGAGCTGTCCTGTTTCAAGCTAAACCAAAAATTTGATAGTTTCTTTTTATCAATTTAATTAGGATGAGGAATTCAAAGTAACTGACAAAGAACTTCTAACCAGGCCATCGGCATCGTTAGGAAAAAATCAAGCTTCTGCAATGCCACTTTCAATTGAAAACGTAGAGGAGTCAGACGAGGATCCTTGTGACGTAGAGGAGAACTTTTCTACCAAACAACTGTTTTCACTTGCCTGGCAAATCGCTAAGGGAATGGTAATTATCTTTGTTTTCTGGATAATGTTGCTGGGATTCTGGTTCTGAGTAAAACTTGGAAAGAGGAATTCAAAAGTCAATATTTTATAAACATGAAATAGATGGGATAGATATATTGGCTATTTTTCTAGATATGAGTACATTAAAATGGCTTATATGGAAAAAAAATTTTCTTTTCAGTCGACCCAGTTTTGGCTGGATCAGATCAGTGCCGATATTTACTTTTCATTTGTATTTTTTCATCTATACTTAACTACTTAGTTTGTTCGGCGTACCCCCGTTATTATGTTTTGAGATCATTTTAATCGTTTTTTCGTTGCTTATTTGTTATTAGAATTATCTCGCCGAAAACAATCTTGTTCACAGAGACCTTGCTGCCCGTAATATTCTTGTTGGCCATGACAACCAGATTAAAGTGTCAGACTTTGGGTTGATGAGACAAATCTATGAAGATGTGAACAGCTCAACGAAGTCCAAAAAACTTCCTGTAAAGTGGATGGCCCCAGAATCACTTTATCAAGGCGTTTACACGACCAAAAGTGATGTGTGAGTGATACGTTTTTCCGCTCCGTTGACAAGGGAACTATTGAAACGCTTCTACTGAATCACTTCTCAAAATCGTAGTTGCTGTAAAAATTACAGAAGTATATAACTCTGAAGCGCCTAAATTCTCCTTATTTGTTTGTAACCTCGCTAGGGCCTTGTTTTTAGCCGTCCAGTTAGAAGCACGGAAAATTGTTTGCCAAAATATGGAATCATAGAATTGAAGGCATCTCTGTCTAAATATAGCTAAACACGGATTCTTGCAATCCTTAACAATTCTCAATTATTCATAATAATAATAATCATGATAATGAATTTATATAGCGCAAATTCCATTCAATGTTTAAATGCCCTTCGCAATAACTAATACTAATATAAACAAAGTAATAATAAAAAAAACCCGAATGCTTCTAGTAATACTAATACTAATACTGCCTAATAATACTACTGTGCTAAATAAATGCTACTATGATATTGCGCTGCAGGTTATGACAAAACTGCTAAACGAAAAAGGTGGGTTTTACCTTTGATTTAAAAATGTCCAGCGACTTGCAGTCTCTGACTTCAAATGGCAATGTATTCCAGAGTTCTGGTGCTGCTCAAGTAAGCGACCTGTCACCAAGGGTCGCTTTACATATAAATGCGGATTGCTTAAGCAAGGGATTGTCACTAGAACGTCTCAGGTTATAGCATGACTGAGGCTTCAGAGATGTTAGTGACTCCAAGTAAGTGGGAGCTGTGCCATGCAAGATCTTAAAAGTTAACAGAAGAATCTTGAATACAATTCTAGAGTGAATCGGTAACCAATGCAACTTAATGAGGAACGGTGTTATGCGACAATCTACCCTCAGCAAATATCAGTCTAGCACATGCAGGCATCCTGCACACGTTGTAATTTGATCAATGAGCAGGTTGGCAGAACATATAAAAAAAACTGTTACATTAGTCACGGCGAATTGTTATGAAAGCATGAATAAGTGACTTTGCTGACTTCTTTGAGAGATACTTCCGAATCCGACTTAAGTTATTCAAATAGTGGAATGATGAACTGCAACTTTTCGAAATATGTTCCGTCATAGAGACATTGGCATCTAACCACGAGCGAAGGTTCCTAGCGACAGCCACAGGGTGAATGTTGGTGTTACCTACGCGAATATGAGTGATAACTACCTTCTCAAGTTTTTGCGGTGTA
The DNA here is from genome assembly GCA_942486035.1 of Porites lobata. Classification (NCBI taxonomy): domain Eukaryota; kingdom Metazoa; phylum Cnidaria; class Anthozoa; order Scleractinia; family Poritidae; genus Porites; species Porites lobata. Next base: position 62,527 of record CALNXK010000413.1, read on the forward strand.
CCTATTATAAGAAGTTCAGTTTTTTCGTCATTTAATTTAAGATTGTCACGCAACATCCAAGAACAAATATCAGTAATACAACTTTCCAGTAACTCTCCAACATTAAGTTGATCGAGCCTGTCGTTTGGGCAGAATGAGATGTATACCTGCGTGTCGTCAGCGTAACAATGAACCGTAGGAAAATGATGTTTGATGATCTCGAAGAGTTTGCTCGAATACAGAGTAAATAATAAGGGGCCCAAACACGAGGGACACCACGTTGCAACTCGAATTCCGCGGAGAGTGTCTCATTGACGGCTATTTGCTGAGACCTTCCGGACAAATAAGACGAAAACCAGGAGAGGCCTTTTCCATTTATACCAAATGTGAACTGAAGTCGGTGCAGTAAAGTGTCGTGATCGACAGTGTCAAAAGCCACACTTAAATCGAAGAGAAGAAGCAGAGTGACACGTTGATCGTTCATTTTAAGGAGGATGTCGCTATTGACTTTGAGAAGTGCTGTTTCTATGCTGTGTTTGGGACGATAAGCTGATTGCAGAACAGGGAAGAGATCATTGCTGAAAAAATAATGTTGAAGTTGTTTTTGGCGACCGCTGTCTCCACAAGTTTTGAGGCATATGCGAGGTTACTCCCAGGTCTATAGTTCTTAAAGATGGGATCGAGACCCTCCATCTTTAGCAGTGGTTTAACAAAGGGCGCTTTCAGATAAGAGGAAAATAGCCTGATTCCAGCGAAAGGTTAATTAATTTCGTAATTGGAGGAGGTAATACATCAAGACACTCAGTAAAAAGCTTAGTAGGAATGGGGTCAAGAGAACAAGTCGTCTTTGTAGATGATTTGATTAGTTCATGAACTTCGGTTTCAGAAAGAAGACGAAATGCAGAAAAAGAGGGGCCTTCATGTGCAAAGTGGGACTCGCTAACATCGGAAGTGCTACCTTGGCGAGCAATCTCAAGCCAAATGGAGTTAATTTTGTCACGGAAGAACTTGCCAAAATCTTTAGCCATTAATTTATTAAGATCAGAATGTAGAGGGAGACTGGCACACTTCGATAGGTTAAGCAGTGATTTACATGCAGTGAACAGTTTCCTCTGGTTGAGACAGTTTTCAACTACATTTTTCAATTACATCCAAAACTCAAAAGTACACGCATTTTTGGGCTCGTCCACGACAAATAAAAGGAATTAAGAGATAAACAGGGGAATAAACAATCTAAATATCGTGAATCTGTACATATTTATAACATCTTTGGTTTTTTTTCATAGTTGGTCTTTTGGTGTTGTTCTTTGGGAAATGGCTACCTTGGGTGAGTGGACGGTAATTTTGCAGTTTATTGTTGTCATGTTAAATTTGAGGTGACTGACAAATCAAAAAAACATTTTTCATGGTCTATGACTCTTATCGACCTAGAAATGATGTCAAAATGTTGAAAACTCATGTACGACCCGCAGGATAATGGTTTCACACTGCAAACTTTAGAGCTTCCAGGAGAATTAAGCTAGGGACCGTGCATGAACCCACCTTGCCCCTTTTGCCATGGTGGGATGTAACTTAACTGTTACGATTGTTATCAAGGTTACTGCTACCAGGAAGGGCGAAAGCAATGTTTCATAATGTTTCATTTGCGGCAAGTTTGAATTTTCTTGTTTGATCTGGGCTATGTTTTAATTGATTAAGTGCTGTGAGACGTCTCCTAGTTGATAAGCGTATGTGACAACATATATTAAATTTGCGAGCATTTCAGTGATGACTGGAAACGAGAACCTTATGCCCTCTATTATTACACATTTAACTGCATTGGCCATATATCAGACCTCTATTCAATCAACCATTTTTGCAAAATGGCCTTATTGAGTTTATATGAGGAGAAGTGACAATCGACTAAGGCATCTTCAATAGAAATCTAACTAATGGAGAATTACATGTATTCAGTTGCCGATATGTAATCATTTGTTTTCTTTCTCGCAATCGTCAGGAGGCGTACCATACCCCACGCTGACCAACTCAGAGTTGTATCGACTGCTCGGTACTGGTTATCGCATGGAAAGGCCTGACATGTGCTCCGATGACGTGTACGTTTCCTGATTAGAGTGGTCTTAGATTTAACAGATTCGATTTTTCTGTGCCTCTGCTCAGTTACATTTCACACCGAACGGTGCAGCATACGAATTCGTCAAATATTTTAACGCCTTCTCTGATCATATTAAATACTGACCAGACGGACGGCAAGGGAAAACTTTTGTTAAGATCTTCACTCGTTGAACAAGGAAACCCTCCAAGCTTTATGGTCAATAAAGGCATCATTAGCAGTGATCAGGTTAACCTCTTTCTTGGGGCCGGGGGAGTACTCCCTGTACTGGGGAGGCACCCCCCCAGAAGGGGTCCTTCTTTCAGTCTTTTGGTGTAGGAATTTTGCTAGTGGAAGTATATGAAAGGGTAGGGAATTCTGTCATTTCGGTCTGTAAAATGACTTAAGAGGACCAGATAAGATTTTTTGGCTGTGAAAATGTCGAGAAAAATGAAACTCATGAAGCTAAGAAGCCTATATATTCTACTAAATTTTTTTTTTTTATTCCAATAGACCTCTTTCGCTTAAATGTTTTGTTTTCCCAATAGGGGTCATTTCTAACGGTCAAACTCCCCCGGGACCTCTTTTGGGAAACCAAAACATACAAGGGTCTACAAGCTATAAAGAGGTCTTCCCTATTGACACTGTCTAATAATTGACTGGAGCTCTTCTAAGCATTGAATTGTTCTTTTTTTTTTTTTTCAATTCATAACAGATATGAGCTGATTACTGAATGTTGGAACGAAGACCCTTACATTCGTCCCAGTTTCTACCGTTTGATCGAAAAAATGGAGGCGATAATGGAAAGAGATGCACCATATTTGCATGTAAACAAGCACGATGAAGATCGTCCGTATTACAACGTGCCACCTGAAGCTAGTGATGATTAATATGGAGAAGAAGAAGTATCCCCAATAATCGGACAGTTTAAGACGGAACAAGCATAAACAGCTAAATGCATGTAATGGACTTAGAAACTAAGCCAAGAAAATACTGAAAGAATTAAAACTAACAAAAAAGGAGCTTTAATTATAACAAAAAATGTGTAACGCTAAGGCCATCCAGATCTAATCAGGAGCCCATCATCCAGGAATGTAAACCTCTCTTATAGTATTTTTAGATTTTTACTTGGCTATTTATAGATTAGTCTTTCACGGCACGAAAATAGAAAGTGGGGCTGAGTAGGATTTCCAGCAATCAGCGGATGCTATCAAAGAAGTATAAAGTGATTAAGGTTTCAACTGAATGACGAGCCTTAAAAGTTAGGCACTATCTGAGAAGATCAACCGCCATGTTGGATTGCACCGAAGTTTATTTTAGAGCACAGTGAATTTTTCGTAAAAGATTGGTTTATTGTGTTACCCGACTTACCCAGGTTTTTCACCGCGATAATGGTTGTTCTTGCAATGCAAGAGTTTGATATCTGGTTGCTAAAACGCTCGTCATTCAGAACGTTGAAAACGTTTGGGCTGAAATAATAGTTTTATTAAGTACCCACAGATTTGTCATATAATAACATTGAGTTTCTCTACGGGCTCAAGATTTGAAATTAAAACAAAATTTTTTCATGTTTTTTAGAAGACAGTTATCGGGTTAAGTACCCTTCTTAAAATACTAACCAGCGTTAGCTCTAACCTCCGATGAGATATGGTTCTATGACCAAAAATAACGTACCTTAAAAAAAGAGAAAGAGAAAGAGAGAGCCTTAAAAAAGGAGAAACACTTTAACGAAAGGGCCTTAAAACATCCATCTTGGTAATCTAGGATATAAAAAAAAGCTCTGATCATAGCCCCGGCATTTGTACGGTGAAATCTCGCTTAGAAGCCCCCGGGTTTCAGGGCAAGATGGGAAAAAGGTTTTTCTTCAGTGGGCCTCCTGTGGCTTTAAACTCTCAATAGAGTATAGGGTGACTTAAAGTCAGTATATACATAAAAAACCTTACAATGGTTGGAATGAAGAATTACCTATCTTCTATATTCACTGGCATTCCTCCACGCACTCCGCACTCCCATGCTCCGGTGGAGTTTCAAAGGATTTCCGACTACAAGTTACCCTGTATTTATTACTGTCAGTATTGTAAATTATAGACGGAGGGGTTTAAATAAGAATCTAGGGATTACATATTTAACTATTGTTTTAATGCTTTGCAAAATCCTTATGAGATATGTATAAACTGGCTGAAATACCTGTAACGCTATCAGTATGATTAAAATAACATTGTTCCGCACTTGATTTGCTTTATACTTTGGCATTTCTCGTTTCAAATTAGTAATCATGTAAATGGTTTGACCAATGAATGACTGCATGAATAAGTCATTAACGTCGCGGTATTCCTTTGATAACTGCCACTTGGGGCTTTTGCGTGGTTTATTTCACTGCATGTTTTCGGAGCTTTTCGGTAATTCGGCTAAATGAACGAAAGGGAGAAAAGAAAATAATTAATTAAAACAAGCTAGACATTACATTATGCGTAAAATATAATATAAAAAGGTTAGCACATAGTAGACGCACAAAATGCAGTTGCAAGACTTATTCTCAAGCAAACTAAGTTTTGCCATATAACCCTATAATGCCAGTCTTATGTCAGCTTCACTGGCTGCCCATTAAGTACCGCTTGGAGTTTAAATTTTTTCTTATTACTTCAAAAGCTATTCACGGCATGGCCCCTGATTATATCTGCAGATTGATCAGCCGGACAACATCAACCAGATATTCGCTTTGATCCAGCGAAAAATTATGCAAGAGGTTCCTATGCTAGGGGCAGCCCCGAAGCTCTGGAACATTCTTCCCAGTAAAATATCCAGTGTTTCTCTTTCAAATTTTAAATGCCAGTGTTAAAACATATCTTTTTAGAGAAGCTTTTAATTTGTAGTAGAGTATTTATTTCGTTTATTTTATTATTTATTTTATTATCATTATTTTTTAGATCTTTTACCTGTTAGTAATTTGTTATTCATTTTTATTCTTTTAAACTTACTGTTAAGCGCAGTAGAGTAGTAGGATATTAATAATTCGTTTATTATTATTATCATTATTATTGTTATTATTATTATTATTATTATTATTATTATTATTATTATTATTATTACATCTATTATCATTTAGTCTTTTTCTCTGCTTGTACATTTCATTCATTTTTCTTCTGTTTGGCTTAATGTAAAGCGCATTAAGGAAAATTGCACACTGATAAGTTTCAATTTATTGTACAGTCAAACCTCTCGGTACGGACACCTCTCTATTTCGGACAGTTTCCAATGTCCCGACAAAATTTTCCTATATTTTCTCAAAAAAAACCCTCTATAATACAGACAACGGACAGTAAATCTCGGCCCCAGAGAGTAAATTCATATAAACTTAACCTCTTTATTACGGACACTACGGTGATCAGGTGAATCTCTAGCTTCGTCTAGTCTGGCTGATGAGCTATGCAAGGTGCGAGTTTAAAGCCCAGTCGCCGGTATACCAAACAATGATTTTCGAACGGTGTACAGAGGAACATAACCGACTTTTTGAAGGCTTCGATAACTACAGATAGTACTGAGATCTTTTCTCGTTAGTATTTACTGCACTTGCAAAATAGCTTTCAGAATTGTGCTTTAGGTTACAACTTTTTGCATTGCATGCAGCATTGCGCTGTAGCTCGTTTCGTTTTAAAACAGTAATTGGTCTGAAGCTGAGATGTACAATGTTGTATGCTACTGAAAGACAGAGTCTTTGTACTTAATAACTTAAAATGCGGTTTAATTGGCTTCCGGGGTCGCCGAAATCGGGGCTTGAGGAACGGTGACCAAAGATATTTCGCAAAAAATTGTGTTACTTCCGATTGCTCCCAAATTTGGCCAATCACCTGCCTAGTTCCAGCCCCTGTGGACTGTTGACCGTCACACACCAAGCTTTCGAAAATTTTGAATTTTATGGCGAGTCGCGGGGAATTTTTGTGAGCCGGTTTTGCGAATAATGAAAGTTTGTATCGACGAATGTCAACCAAATACAACTCAAGCAAACTATTCTGAAGGATTTTGGAGGATAACAAGCAAAATAGACGCGAAAATTGAGGTAAGGAAACACTTAGAATCTGTGCATGTAAATCGCAGTAAATCGGCGATCGCCGAACTCTGTGCCACATGTTCTTGAAACGGCGACGATTTCCTTCCCGTTTTGCCTTCGCTTCACTTTTGGCCGTCAAATTCTTGCTTATTTTGATGAATTCTATCAGCAAATTCATGTCTGCTTGTCTCTAACTCGATATTGTTTTGGGAATCGAGGAAACAAAGCGTCTTAGTTAGGGAAGTAAACATGTAGTCACTGCCTCCTCCACAGGCTTTCCCAAGGCTAAGTGGGGATAGGGGAACTCGCGAGCACGCGAGAAGCGGGAGAGAGGGATGATGGGAACGAGCGTAGAGCGCGAGCGGGGAGTGATGGGAAGGAAAAGGAGAGAGAGGGGAAAGCCTGCCAAATCCTGTGTCGCAAATCTGCGAAAGCGCTCGAAAATGTGAAAGTCGTCCAGATAGCGAGAATGGACGAGTATTTAGGCGATGAAGCGCCCCTACGATCATTGGAAGAATTTTTAGAAGATTCTGTGGAGGATTTAGAAGTTTCCATCGGAGAATTAACGATTGCCGGTAAGTACATGTCGGAGACATATTGTGTCATTTTCTACCACATTTCATGGCTTGCTCCTTTGAAGTTTAAATGCATGTTTAATCCCCTCTTTTGCTGTTTCCTTGAAGGTGAAGACCGTACAAGTACTCCCAAACGCGCTCGTTCAATCTTGCGAGAGTTAGACGAGGCGAGCGGTGTTCGAGAAGGCCAATCTCGGGCCGGTAAACATGACCTCACACCTTCATCAAAGATGGCTACATTACCAAACGCCAAACGGTTTGAAATTGGTAAGCGACATTATGTTCTATGTTTTCGCCTACATGGCATAATGTATTTAAGATTGTTACTACTCCACTCATGTATCATTGATCCTTCCCTGTTGCCATATTTATATGAAATGGTGATGACATACTTTATGCATAAATGCCGTGATGACTGTCCATATATTAAAAGCTTAAAAGCTTGTTCCAAATACCTACATTATGATAGTGGAGATGGTCAGATAAGTCTGTGAGCAAAAAATTTTTTCTATAATAAGTTTTTTATCTCTAGTGTAAAAATAATTCACATTCATGTTTAACAGGTCTCATTGCAGGTTTGAAAATTCAGTTCTAAAATAAACGTTTGCCTTGTTGACAGGTGGAAAGCCCAGTGGCAAGGAAGTAAAAGAAAGAAGAGAAAACTTGAAGGCTCTTTTACAGGAGGGGTTTGAGGTTAGAGAGGGCTCGGAAGTGTCAGTCCAGAGTGTTTTATCATATCTTGGGCTGGATCATGACAGCCAGAAGTTGGTGTCACGTGCTGTGAAGGACATGTTCCCTGGGGTCCAGAAGAGAAGAGAGGACAAAAGAGGAGTGAAACAATATCCTTTTGATTAGTGAATGTTTTAACCTGTTAATGAAAATAATATAAATATATTCGATCAATAATATTATATATAATAATAATTATATTACTCTGACTCTGAATAAAAGAATTAAATTTTTTTGATGAGTGGGATTCCATGCCAAGTGCTCACAAGCGGAGTCTGAGACATTATTTTTGAGTGTTTAAGTTCAACTTGGACACAGATGCATTGAATTTCCTTGACTTAAGTTACAACCTTTTACGTAAACTTTGCCGTTAAATTCAACATTGCATCATTGGTGTCTAAAGAAAGGCCCTCTGTTATGAATGGTAAGTGATTTATTTTATCACACTATTCATCTAACTGCAATACGAGCCATTATTGTTCAGGGATATTTTACTTATTTGGGCTTGTCAGGAATTATAATAATATAGACTTGAGAAGATTTAGGGGAGTGCTGATTGATGAGCAAAACAAACTGACAGTATTTACAACACAAATAATAACGTGGCTGCCTCAATCAAAAGGCTACATGGTTCAAAGTTTAATCTTTTAATGCAGTGGCTTTTTTTCCCCAGAGGAATTGATGCATCTACTACAAAATCTTCAAGCGTCAGAACATGCCATTTGCCAGATTTGGTCTGCCCTGGTTGAAAGAAACAATGAAGGTAAAGACATTACAAAGCTCATTATGGATTACACCAGGGAGGCAAAGACAAGGGACAGTCTGTTAAAGACTCTCATAAATGCATATGAGTCAGAAATCTCCAGGTTAAAGATGGAAGGATCTCATGACCAACTGTCTAAACGACAAAAAAGCACAATAAGGGAGGAAATGAAAGTTCTTGAACGACTTTGTGATACAAATATCAGGGATGGCTCTTCACAAGAAGCTTATGATAGTGTCAGTCCACACCTTTTTAAAGAATTTACAGAAGAAGTTCAAGAGAGATGCCCACTGATTCATGAAGTCATCGAAACACTGGTCATTTCTAATCAACAGGAGCGCAATGTTTATAAAACGAACTCGCATAAAATTTTGTGTGGATTGCAGTCATTGGCATTCATGGTCAACATTAGGAACTCTAATGCAAGAAATTCGTTTCCATTACTGTTTGGGCTCCTGTGTGTTTCTTATGGTGCTGGCAAACAGTTTACTGACATGCTGCAGTCCATGGGGCTTTCCGTACATTGGAACACAATGTGAGTATCATGTGTCTTTAATGTTGTTTTGGTTGCTGTTCTCTTTCACAAAAGAGGTGAAAAAGAGCATTTCCAAAAAGTGTCACTTTATTAATGTTTGACATAAAATCTTTCACCCTGAGTACCCTAGTATCTTGTGAACATGGGGTTGGGGAGGGGCTTATGGGGGTTTGATTGGTCATATTATCTTGGATAATATTATTCTTGAATCTAAAAGGCAATAAGCAAAGTGGAATTTAAATGTGTATTTAGTAGCATATAAGTTAGCTGAGGTGAAAATAATACAAAAATCCAGGAAAGAATAATTCATTTGTTTATTTTTCGCTGAAGACCAATGCCTTTGTGTCGATAGTGTACAAGTTATTTGTTAGCAAAGTATAATAAATTTTACCTTGATTATTTTAGAATGACATACTTGGATAGACGTGTGACTAATTTTCAAGAGCTCATTGACAAAAGTGCCCCAACTTCAGTGCCTTCTATCTTGCTGATGGATAACATAAATCTGTATCATGGCAACAGACGACACCACCGCCTCTTCAAGGTCCTTGGACCTAAGATGTGGAACTTTACAGTCCGTGGTTTGATAGTGCCAAAATTCCACAAATTCCAAGATTTATTTCAAAGTGGAGAGACTGCTGAAGAGAGCCAGCATGATCCCAAGGAAGTCACAGCAGAGGACACATTTATAGGTAACTAACCTGCTGATACAGTTGTCACTTATCACCTTCCCCTTAGTCCATTTTTTCAAAGGTGATAATTATAACACAATAGTACTGTGTTGCAGACTTAGTGGTGGAAATGTTTATTCGATTTTTATGTCTGCAGCTCCAAATCATTGGGCTCATCACAGAGTTGCTTGGTTTTGTTTTAATTTTTTTGGACTCAAGATTTTTATGAGTATTAGATTGTTTCTTGCCCCTGCTTCATGGAGTAGTATACATGATGTTACTTATAAGTAAGACAGTGTAAATTTTGTCTTTGTTTTGTTTTCAGAAAGCCATCCGGAACACCTTACGATCTGGACGGAAATGCAAGACTACTTTCTGCTTAAAGTCCTTGATTCTGCACTTAACAGTATTCCTGATTCAAGCAAAAAATTGCGGGATATGGATGAAAAAGAGTTTGGAGACTGGTTAGCAAAGCAGGATTTTAAAGAAAAGAGACAACCAAATTTTACTATCAAACTCCCTCAAACCACCATTGAATCTAACCCATGTTGTGGTAAGACTGATACTTTAATCCTTCCTCTTTCCCTGGAAAATAATGCAACCACAACTGGGACTGCAGCAATTATTGAACAGTTTGGAAAGGAGTTTGGTGTGCCTTGTGAGCATGACAAAGAATATCTTCCATTTGATAAAAAAGGGCAAACCTTTGACATAAATGCAGCACGATGCCATCAGGATTTTTTGACCTCTCTAAACAAACACAAGTCAGAAATGACTGAGACAATAAGGCAGTTGACAGAGGCTGAAAAGGCCTTTGATCCTCTCCAGGATGCACTAGATGAAAGTTACTCACAAGATGAAGACTTGAGTGCCAGTAACATTCAAAAGGTTGATGCTAAATTCCAAAACATTTTTGATAGCTTGGTTAGAAAAATGTGGGATGCACAACAGGCAGGTGACGTCAGTGAGTATGACAAGTTCGTTCACTGGATGTCAGCACAACGGCAAAGCTGGGCGGATGTTACAGACCACCATGGTAGGACTGTACTTCATGCAGCTGTAGAGAATGGTAACATGACACTTGTTAAGACTCTTGTCTCTGCTGGGGTGGATGTTAATGTCAAGGAGAGATGTGGGGCAGCTCCTCTTACACTGGCTGTTATCAGAAAGGATGAAGAAATGTGTTCTTTTTTGCTGAATAACTTTGCTGTTTATAGTGATTACTTCTTTAGCACCATTCCTAGTCCATTGTACATTGCCAAGCAGCTTAACTTGAAAGTGGTAGCAGATATGGAGGAAAGGCTAAAATCAAGTAATTCAGTTGATAAAGAACTTTCCAAAATCTTCCAGCGTGGAGAGGTTGTGGAAAACTGTCCCAATGTTTCTGAGATGGAGGAGCAGTCAAACAGTGAGGAACATTACAAATATGATAGGAGCAATAAGGGTTGCAGGACATTGTTTGTGGGCGACCAGGGTACCAATAAGGTTCTCCGTGGTGTGAAGAGCCGGTCTGAAGCAGCTTACGGATGGTGCTCTGAGGTTCCTGGAGACATGCATGCCAAGGGTTATCTGTATGAGGTCTGTAAGAAAGTTATGTCTCCAGGTGGGTTTATGTACATTGTAAGGGAAGTGCTTGGAAGAAAGAAAGTCACCGATGACAGTTTTGGCCAGAAAAAATTTCAAGAGCAGAACCTGAACCGCATCAGTGAGGCATTGCGTGATGTTGCATTTGCATTTGGTATGGCTGCTGCATTGGAGTTTAGAGGCTCAGATTCCTTTCCTAGTCAAGATCTGCTGAGGAGGGGGAAGAGAGAGATAGGCAGTCACAACTTGGTCCTCTTAAATAAATTTAAAGAGTGGATTGCCTCAAGTAGGGAAGATGCATCATTTAATTATTACTCTCAAATGTTCAACTTGTTTGGTCCCCTACAGTATCTCTATGAGGATGCCATCAAATTTGGCCATGGGTTGGGACGTGAAGCAGCTTGGATGTTGATGCATCCACTCTTTGCACAAGCCAATAAGCGCAACTACCACACAGAAGCAATGGTGCACATCATCAACTTTGTTGCTGCTTGGCCACGAGCTACAAGAGAGTTGCTCCGTCATAATTGTTCTGTGAGCCTAAATGGCAAAAATGGCCACAACATTGCTTTAGATGAGTGGGTGGAGAGTTGTGTTGTGCAACCCATGAAGAACTATGCCACAGGTTAGTTTTCTTGTTTTTTTTTTTTTTTAAACCTGAACTCGTGTTGTCATTATTGTGGCCTTCCAAGATATCACTAACTTTTGCAATGTACATTACAGTGTAAAGGCATTACTTCGCTATTCCATTGGTAATCCATGGTGCCCCTATATTTTATCATGTCACCCCTTCAACATTCAAAAATACAATGTACATGTAAGGTTTTGGTATTTGTGCTAAAATAATTATTTGTATTTCAAACTTCACATTTTCATGGTAACATACAATGTACCTTTTCATTGAGTAACTACTGAAACTTGTCTCTCTCTTTTTTTTTTATTTTCATTTATTTAGGACATACTACAGTGCAAATGTTGCAGAGGCTGATGGCAAACCTTGATCTTATTGGAGTTGTTCGTGGAGCGTATCACTCACGTGAAGCATTTAACATTCACCCTACCTCAAGGCACTGTGAACAAGACCCTTTCCCAGATCAGATCAAGGCCATGAGGTTTATCCTTGCCTCTAAATTTCTAAATCCTGATACTACAAGACAAGCTGTGGAGAAATATGGTAGTTCCGGATCAGTTTCAATTTCTAACGTGGATGCTTATGCTTCAGGCAAGAAAAAAGTTGAAGATAACTTCAACAGGAAATTGTTTTCATTGTTTGGTGTCTTGAATCTAGATGAAGAAGAGGGAAGGGATTCAGATTAATAAAAATTACTTCAGTTCAGTTTTCTAAGTTCCGCCAAAGGAACCACATTTTAAGTCAATGTTTTTATTGCCATTTTAAATCCTAACTATGGCACATTGAACTCTGGTACGTTTGCTAATTAATCGAAATGACAAGTTGTTGCTTCTGTAATGAAAAGGGCTCTTGTCGGCCTTTGAAGGCTCTCAAGAAGAATTGTTTAGTATTGACAGAAGCCAAAGTGATAATTTCTAAGAAACTAAATTATTGTGACATTATGAGATAGAAAAAACAAGATGAAAAGTGTTTGCTTGCCAAAAATAGGCCAGTTAATATTGTAAATTGGCTGGGAGAGATAAGCATTGTTTTGCTCCAATGACTCCATAATTATTCTTTCTAAATAGGCTTACAAGGTAAAAGTCTCAGTCTAAGCAAAGTGTATGGAATCATCAAAGCATAAAGGTGCTTACAAAGTATATCTCCCTGTCGGTTTTTTTTTTAATCAAACTACCAAGCCAAGGCCACATCAGGGCACATAACTTCACTCGAGGTGTTACTACTTTCATTCTCATCTTTCCCCTATCCAAGTCAAGGCCACCCCAGTGGGCATTAAAAGTGTTCATGTTGATTAATTTCTCCTTAGCTATATCAAAATTCAGGCTTACTATTTGCAACAAAGAATGACTCACTGAATCACTAAAGCACTATTTACAATTTTTCGTATTTTCTTGAAAGTAAAGCTATTCTTTCTATGAAACTGTTTTTTCTATTTCACCTTCATTAATAATTTAGTTTACCTAAGCCCATGGAATGGCCAGTTAATCTCATAAGGGGTAGTTATGAACATGTTACAGGTCAAATTTGAATTCAGGTTGAAATCTTGTAACCTAGCTTTATTCTCCTTTTTTGTCTCCTAGCCCTAATTCATGAATAATTAGGGCTAGGACACGAAGGAAATTGAGAATCAACCCACGCCAAAAAATTTTAACCAGAATTTAAATGTGACTTGTAACAGATACGCGTACCATTATTATGTTATTTATTTTCAACCTGTTACATTTTGTACCTGTATATAGAAAGCTCCCCATTAGTTAAGGCTTCGGCCCGGCTTCCTGGAATCAAATAAGGTGTTGATCCGTTCTCATTGGCACCCCTTAGTTTCTCAGCAATAACATTTTCAGAGATCAATAATTGTACAAAATGCTGAAGACTACTGTCAGAAAACTTGGTTTTCCCCTTCCCATACTGTGGAATGTTATGAAACGATTTTGACAATACTTCTCTTCTCTTGGATCCCCTGTAAACTAAAACCAGCAAGTTAAATGTTACTTTAGAGTGTAAATGATTCATACTCTGCAGGCAATGGAGCACTTCAACTGCTTCCAAATGTGCCTCAGTTTTCTCAATACAAGCACCGTCCAGACAGAAATCACAGGTTTTGCATACATTGTTATCAGCATCTCCAAAATATTTCTTCAGTTGCAGTTTTCGGCACTCTGGTTTGATGCACAGTTTTATCATCCCATTTAACTCTGCCACCTTAAGACATTTATGCTCACCATCTGGTAGAGAACTTAACATTTGCAAGTGCTTTGTGCGATCCTCAAATCTATAAAACACAAAACATTGTGAAGGTTCACCATCTCTACCTGCACGTCCAAATTCTTGAGCATAGCATTCCAGTGATTTGGGCATGGACAGGTGAATTACAAAACGGACGTCTGGTTTGTCTATGCCCATTCCAAAGGCCACCGTAGCACACATGACCTTGGCTCTTCCTTCCTGCCAGGCCTGAAAATTTTCTCGTTTTCTGTAAGGATCCAGGGCGCCATGATAATAGGTGGCATTGACACCCTTAGTCTGTAGTAAATATGCCATATCAGTGGTGTCACCACGTTGTAAACAGTAAACAATCCCACATTGACCAGCATAGTTCTCCAAAATTAAGGCTGCAACCTGATCCTTGCCATCCGCCTTTTTTTGTTTCACAAACAAAGAAATGTTTTCTCTGTCACAAGACTGCCTGACAACTGTGACATTGCTAAGGTTTAGTGACTTTAAGATCACTTCCTCTGTTCTGGATGTACATGTGCCTGTCATGGCCACTACAGGACACCTCAACTGGGTCAGGCTGCCAAGATTAGCATAGGCAGGCCTAAAATCGTGCCCCCACATATCAATGCAGTGGCACTCATCAATTACAATGTACTTTAGTGTGTTTTTTTGCTCCATTTTGGAAAACATGTCTAGCATCTGTGGAGAGGTGACATTCTCGGGTGTTAAAAACAAAAAGTTATATGGTGGGCTGTCCGACAAAAGGTTGTGAATAAGTACATCTCGTTCTGTTGATGGAACATCAAAGTTAATATAACAGGCATTAAGGCCTTTTGCCCGCAAACGGTGCACTTGGTCTAGCATCAGTGATAACAGTGGACAGATAACAACAGTAACTCCACCAGAAATCAGAGCTGGGATGGCATAGCATACTGTCTTCCCTGTACCTGTTGGTAATACTAGAAGACAATTTTTTCCTTGAAGGATGGCATCAATGGCTTCCTCTTGCTTTCCTCTAAAGCTTCTGTGGTGGAATATTGATTCCAGGACTCTAACCCTGTTATCAACAGCTTCTTCGGAGCAAGGGGCAAGGGTGTCGTTGCTTTGCAACATGAGTGGTATTGTGAAGTCTTGTCCTGGAGCTGGCACAGATGTTAGATTCTAAAAAACATGACATAGAGAAGATGAATTAGTCCTATTTGCATATTATTTTTTTTAACCTATGTGAAAAGTAAAGGAAGTTTAAAGGACTTCCATTTTTTTCAGGACTTTTAGAGCTTTAATCACATGTTACAAATGGTAAACAAAAGGAATATAAGAGATTGAAAGCTGTAAGATACTTTATGCTAAACCATCTGATTATTATGCCAAGTGTGACCTCAACAAAAAGTAGGTAAATTTATGGTAAAAATATAATGCAGAGTTGGCAACATACCCTTTTTATAAAGCAGCACTCGAGTATAATAACCGTTCCTTGCACGTTACTTTCAATGAATTTGTAGGTAGACCATGCATTGAAATGTGTCTCAAATTCCGCAGTTCTGACTTCAACCTTGCGCGGTTCGCTCTGTTCTGCATATGATTTCAGGCGACCTGAACACAGGAGATACTGTCCATATAGCTTGGCAGCTTCCTCAGCATCCTTGGCAAAGATTTTTAGCCAGAAGTTCTCACAACCAACTTCAAAACGTTTACCGTCAGAGACCTGAAGTTCGAAAAATGGCTATCAATCGGAAGAATTAGGCAGCAGTTGTTTTAATGGTTTTTAGGCTACATAACACACAAACGTACACTGCCATTATTTTTTTAAATGTGACTGAACTCCTTTTTTTTTTCTTCCTCGGCGTTTCTATTATATTAAGGTTAAATGTGCTTAAACTTAAAATTAAATTTTAAAATTAAATTTCCATCGGTCCTGTCCAGGAAAGCCTTTTCATGGATTACTGATTACTTATTAGCTCAGCAGCCAGAAATTCAAGCATAAGTTATTACTCACCTTCGATTTCCATTCAGAGATAGTCGAAATAAACTGTACCGTTTCTCTGCCGTATATCTCTTGGGTCTTTAATCGTGCCATCGTCAGTACCTTAGCATTTGCATCTTTCTTGTGAATAGATCGATAATGATGACCTAAGCCTCTTTCTTCAAAAAATGCCATGTCCTTGTAGCAATTCTGTTCCGGGCAGATGATTTTTTTCGTTTTTACAGCCTCGTGGACCGGTCTAAACATTTCCAGGAAATCCGCCATTACTTGCTCCGCCATCTTGGAATCAGGATTTGCCAGGCGCTTCGCTTTTTCTCCCCTTCCCATCACTCCCTTTGTCCCCGCTTTCCTTAATAATTAACTCAAATATCTCCCAGTGATCGCGAGCGACTGGGGACGAGGCAGATGTAGTCACGAGTTGACGCCAAGGGATTATGGTAATTATGATAATCTAACTAGCATAATTATGACAGCGTGCAGAAAAAAATTTGGAGAAAATTTTCTAGTCGCTCCATATTTTAGAACGATTTTTGTGTTTTTTTGCTTAGATATTGATGAAAAAAATTTCTTACTACCATATCACCCAAAATAAAGAAGTTTCCTAGCTAAATGACATTCTTTAAAAATTTTAAAAATTTTTATGCAAAATATGTGTTTTTAATTTTTTTGTGGTGGATTATTATGGGTTTCCTACCACCGAAATATTTAGGTAAATAGGTATAGGTTGATATTGAACTGTAAATAACACCAGAGTTATGATTTTTTAAAGTTACATGTAAAAATACATTAAAATAATTTGCTGAAGACAATGAGTTTTAATTAATTAAATTAAAGACGAGTGTAAGCCTGGTTTTTAGCTACTGAACACTTACAACTGAAAGTGGAGTCATAAAAGTGACATCAGCATAGTCACGGAAATTTAGGCCCGTTTTCAAGACGAATAGATTCCATAATAGTTTTGTTACGTCCAACGCCCTCAAAACTTAAACTGTGTTCCTGATATATAGCTTGAGAAGTTTCGATTGCTTTTTATCAAGTCGATTTCGTTTTTTTATATTTTTTTTAACAAATCACAATTTTACTGTTACAGTTGTTGTGATGTCGGAAACTGCCAATATCTGCTTTTTCTCAGCGCTGGAGTTTTAATAATTTCGTTTGGATATTGCAAGAAAGAGTCATGGTCGCTTTTTTTCATCGTCTTCATTGCAGTCGTTTAAGAAATTTACACTTCTGTGGCTTGTGACTCTGGCGATATGTGAGCGTACAATGTTTGCTGTCTCTTGTTTTTCTTGCACTATGATTCGTGAACTTTTTTCTCACTTTAAACTTCAAGGCTAGTATCATTTACAGATTCTTTTCATTATCTGTTACTTGTGGTATTTTCGCCGTTTGGTTTAGTTTGAACCAGATGTTTGTCATCAAGTTTTCGGTTTCATTTGATACTGATCAGGTAGAAAGAACCACGGCACCATCTCTACCCTTTTTTACCTGTTGTTTGCAGCGAAAATTGAGCGGTGAATCTGCGATCGTGACGAGTGGGAGAAAAAAACCCTCTGGTCACGGCAGTTACGAACCTCACTTCCGTGAGTACAGATTTTGAACTCGGTCGCTGATTGGTGTTCTAATTTAGTCTTAGACCTTTCTGAGTGATAATGATCTAACAAGAACTCTCATTGGCCGAATCTCTGGAATGCTCCCGAGGAGCCCTAAAAACCGGTTTTTTGGCTCGAAGAAACTTCAAACAAAGAAAAAGGCGGACGATAGCGGTGAATTCGAGCGAGCCTTTCGTGGTGCAGTACAATTTGCGTTGGATAGTTGTTTTTCCAATATTCTTGAGTTGAAACCTGTCCAGGAAGAAGCCTGGCTCCACTTCATCAAGCGAAAAGATGTGTTTGCGGTGCTTCCAGCTGGATGCGGGAATTCTCTGATCTTTCAAATCGTTCCGAGGGTAAGTGCATATTTGCACGATCAAGAGTTCAACTATCCTAAAGTGGCCGTCTTAGTTGTTGTTTGCCCGTTGACCACCTTGATTGATGCACACATAAAAGAACTCAAAGATCATGCAAAACTTGCAAACACAAAAATTATTGCCGCTCAATTTGCCGCAAAGAAAACTTGGGAATTATTCATAGCCATAAGCTTATAGGTTTATTCAAAGCGATATCAATTTTTCTTACCTCGATGGAAGAAGTAATTCTCTTGGGTTTCTCAGGGACCACTAAGTTGTCGTTGACTTGAAGTTCTGGCGGTAACACATTTTCTTTCTGTCTCAACAAAGATTTCGGCGGAACACTTGGACGAGAGTTAAATGTGGACTTCTTCATGGCAGGACTGCTCGAAGTTGGCGAACTTTTGTGGCACCTTTACACCCTGTTCACGTGAGTTCCCCGTTTTGTCATTTCTATCTGCTCCTTGAGCGTCTGATCAGCCTTCTCTTTAAAAACACTAAGCCCCTCGAAGAACTTTTCAAATTTGTCCAATTCCCTTCTACAGTTCATGCACAAAACGGACGAAGAAGTGCTCTCCTTGTTGACGGGAAATCCCAGCACAGATGACAACTTTGCGGCTATGTTTTGGTCCTTGGAACGCACACCGTCAAATAAGTTGAACTTTCCATATCCAGATATTATATATCAAAATTTACATTACACACTCTGCAAAAATTAATTACACTATATACACTATTTACAGACGTCAATCTTTTCACTGCAGTTATCGAAACACTGCTCACGAAATTCGCCATCCCTCAATTTGACAGCATTACGCGCTGTTTTATGCATCACTGCCCCACGTGCAGGCATGTCAAATTACGTAAACAAACAGATGCCACTTAAAACCGGTTTGGCAAGCTATCTTGTTTCAAAATAATTGCATGGAAGTGAGGCTCGTAACTACCGTGACAAGAGGTTTTTTTTTCTCCCACTTCTTACGATCGCGGCTTCGCCGCTCAATTTTTGTTGCAAACAACAGGAAAAAAAAACTTCTGGCACCCAGGGTACACCATCTCATGTTATAGTAGAGGTCTTCGCTCGACAAAAACACTTAAGGAGAGCAACAGGACACCTTTGTCCTGCAACGGACAACATACGTGGCTTGAAATCCCTGTTGTTGTGATGGAAAAATTGTATCCTTGTTCATTTAAATGCCGGACAAGTGTAGCTGTCATGGCTTGCATGTGGTTGTCACCATTTTTGCTCTTTTTTTACTTCAGCGAAGTCTGTTTTAAGTAGCTTGTTTAGTTTCTCTGGCTCATTTTCCTCGATTTTGTTGACAGTATTTTTCTTTTAGCACCACATTTTCAATTCATTTGGCCCGAAAGACGTACTTTTTACTGTGTCCAGGTTTGGAATATTTTAAAATGGGTTGTTCCAGAAAAAATCCACACCCCCCCGACGGATGGGATTCTGGAAATTCTCGCGGGAGGGGGGTCGAATACTCCGGAAATCCAGGCGGGAGGGGGGGTTGACCTTAAAAAAGTCTTCTGCAGGGGTCATTTCGACCGATAGTTGATACAAATCAAACGTTTAGTTCGATGACACTTAAGCGCTTTCAGACCCTGAAAATAGTCAAAATGTTTTGTTCATATATTTCTCACCTGACATAAATGATAATCTAAGTTGCTTTACAGGTCCTTTTATAGCAGAAAACGCGAACAAGATACTAAAGAACGGGCCTGAAGGAACTCGTCGCAACGTTGTTGTCACGAAGAGCGTCAAACGCCTGACACATTTCTACTCGTACCCAGAGCCCGCGCGCGAAGAGCGAAGAGTGATTTTTATAAGCTAAGAAATTATGTAAACACTCGTTCAGGTGTCGTTCGCATTTTTGTTTTTTGCTCCTTTCGTTTTTAGTTCCACGCGATAGAATTCTTAGTTTAATATAAGCTGAAGCTTTAGAAATTAAAACAAAAACATTTAGACGTGTTTGCGTGTATTTTCCATTAAAAATAAATTAAATTTAAGCCTTTTATTTTTTCCCGGAAATCCAGGCGGGAGGGGGGGTCTTCCACCTTGGAAATCCAGTTGGGAGGGGGGGTCTTGTGCTTCAGGAAATCCAGGTGAGAGGGGGGGTTAAAAAAGGACCCCATCCGTCGGGGGGGTGTGGATTTTTTCTGGAATAACCCAATGTTCTATTGTTTTACATGCAAAATCAAATCGTCCTTTGCTGAAAACCGCGGTCATTTTCTTACTGAATATTGTTGTCAAAACAGGTCTAATATGATTGATTCTCGTTGATTTCTCTTGTTTTTTCAGCCAATCAGAAACCATTTGTAATTTGCACTTGTGTTACAAGAGAACTGCTCTCCTTTCTCAGCCAATAAGAATTGAGTATTTTTTTGTGTATATTATTAATTGACTTATTAGAAAAACAACCGCCTGCCAAACAACTTATAACAGCAACTTATGACTTATAGTTGAAAAATAACATAGAATAAAGCACACAAGCACCAGTTAATACTAATAATTTCCCGAGCCTTAATTTAGACAAAACGCAACTGAAACTATTTACTAATTTCACAAGTGTACCATTTGATTACCCTTTAATATCACGGGTGACATTGTGCAAAAATTAAACAGAAAATTGTCAGTAACCACGATATTGAGAAATAAAAGTTCACAACGCTCTCATAAATTTGTTCAAATATCCTGATAATTTTACTCTTCTTCGACTTTCATGCAAGGATGCTGTTAATACTTACCTAATATCCTCTAAAAAACTTAGCCGTGTTTTCTAAACTTTGCTTTCTTGTTTCAGTAACACAGCTGCAGAAGCTATTAAAGTAAAGTTATTTTCATAGGGCAATAAATCTTATTTTAATAACTTTAGACAACCACTGAAAGCAGCTGAGAGCGTCAGTTCGGCACCATGTACTGATCTATAACGACCCTAATTTGTTACATGTAAGTAAATCATCAAAAATGGCTTCTGGATATTGCATGTCTGAATAAGTGACGATGAGAAAACTTCAGAATGCTACAAAGACAATCCAGTCAAGAGTTTTTCTACCGCTTGAGTTTGCTATCAGCGTGGATCAAAACCGCTCTTGGCCAGTATTTCGATTTATCTTCAACGTCGTTCTGGAAAATGCTACTTGATTTTTTTATAAGTTGTGTCAAGAGTGATAGCTTTTTCTAACATGTCATGTCATGCCATCTCATGCTTAAGCAACAGGAATTTTTACCCTATTTATAAAGTGACACTGAAACTACAATAAAATTCTTTATCTTAGATAAAAAGCCTTAGTTATGCTGTCAAATAATGAATGCATCAGTCAATTGAAACCCCGACCTCCACGGCATGGCGGGAGATAGCGGGGATTTAACACACATTTAACAACGTGTTGTCCGCGGAGGGTAGTGGAATTAACAAGGTGCTTGTCCCACCCAGGTCATGAGCGGGGATTTAATAAGCACGCATTTTCGGAAAAGAGAATAGCAACTGGGAACTGTATCCTTTTTCTGCAGAAACAGTTGTTTGAGGGCATCAATGCAACTCTCTTTGAGATTTGTGGATTCTTTGAAGTCTCTAGAAGCTCTATTATTAATTGTATTTTTAAACCTCGCTGAGTGGGACATGCAGTGTTCTGATAATTCTGATAAGTGACAGGTATTCTTATAGGTACAGGGAAATGGAAGTGCATGCATGTATAGGGAGGTATAAACGCAGTAACTGTTCAAATATAAAAGGCAACAACATTTGGACATCCACATCACCATGTGAACAAATTACATCGTGCGGCTCCGATTTCCTGTGCACCTCTCTTGAGGGAAGGTGGCCAGGGGATACCCAGATGCCATTTTCAAAATAATCAGAATTAGTTCCATGGCATTGTTACAAAACAAGGGTGGATTTCCTGACCCTGGTCTGATGTCCGCATACCATGATAGAATTTGAATGTTGGTCATATAAAGAGACCTGTCCAATCTCACCGCAGTCGGTTAGTATAGTTAAATATATGGTTGAATTTAAGAACAAGTACAGCTGAGACCAGCAAATACTGTAAATCCGAACTGAATCGTGTTTATTGTTTACGAACCACTAACAAAATGTTTGGCCCGAGGAGCCGGGAAATTAGCGGTGTTTTAACACGCGGCCAATGTTAAATTCCCCACCAAGTTGCGGGGGTCGGGGGGCCGGAGTTCCAGTTGACTGATGCATAATGTCATGCTCCTCTAAAAAAGCTATGTTTTATCCGGAGATTTATAAAGTAAACAAGTTGCAACTGAAAAGATACCATTATTTAACTTTGAAATATTTGTTGTGTAATGCATGTATGCATTTATATTTTGTTGTTGCAAATGATTAACAGGCTTTCTTAAACTACCGGGAACTTTTTTTTAATTGTAGCACCACTTCGTTAATCCTAAAAGAATTTAATTTGTGAAGGGCGAAATTTCGAAGTTACTTCCACCAAACTACATTGAACAGCATTGAACATGTCAGGAGGGAAGCGATGCGTCATGCCTCTAACGCACAGACTCGTCACGACGGTGCTCATGCACATTACGGCCTATTAAGCAAACTCAAATATATTATATTAACTAGTAATAACGAAAGGTTTCAGAGTGTGGGCGACAACGATCGAAGGTCAAAATCACTGTGCTTTGCGCACTAAGTTTCACGTGAGTGATAGTCAAAACACGCATAATTATCTTACGAGTGATAGAAGGCTCAAACGCTCGTGATCATTGCGTTCTGTGCATTCCATTCATTCTTAGTGGAAGTCCAAACCACTGCTTGCTACATACATGCGACGCATGCTTAATAACAACCTGAAGATTAGGATTGCGGGCTCCTCTTGTCGCCCGCAATAAATTCGTACTTTTCGTAGGGCTAGCCTTCTGTTCACAAATAAGAACGGTTATTTTGGAGCGACAGTTCTGTAAAGGAGCAAAGCTGTGCGCCGCACCGATCTCTAAAGTGGAGAGTCACGTATGGATAAGTGTTTATACTATGCTGGATGGCTTTTCTGCAATCCGGTGTGAATATAGCCTCAGGTTCTGTTTCGAAGCCAGGCTAAGTGCTAAGCCATCAATATGAAAATGAAGTTGTACTCTTGAAAGCTCATTTTCACAAGAAAGGGTTTCGATTTAGCCTTGTTTTGAAAGTGAGAGTTTCATTAACTCGGAAATGGCCTTAGTCCTTATTATTTTTACGGGGGGGTTGTTACAATCCCCTGAGGCTACTCCTAATTGTTTATAATTACGACTGGTTTAATTTGTTACACTTCGACTAGGACTTTTAATCTTTATTATGATTAAAATATTCACGTAAAAAGCTATATACGTGTTGAACGGTTTCTAATTCTAATTCTAATTCTAATTTATTATTTTTTTGCACTGTGTATAATTACTAGATATTCTTAAAAACACCACCACAACAAAGGTATCATACTAATAAATAAAAAAGAGTGTATTTTATTGTTGTTAGATGGGAGTCTCACTAAATATCAATATACGTTTAAAAATTTGTCCATAAAATATTCACTAAAATTCAATAAAAATGATTGACTGACTTAGCTTTGATATGGTCATTCGAAGTTGTTGTTACAAATGCTTCACTCTCTATTGTTTTTCTTGTAAAGTCCAAAACCTAACAACGTTTCATTTGCATGAGGTGATGTAATTTTGTGAGAGTTAATTTAGAGTTTTTCATCTGAATTGCTCATAATTATTTTAATTTAATTTTATATAACATTTTTTTTTTTTTTTAAAATTTTTTTTTAAATTTTATTTTATTTTATAATCACACTTGGCATTCACTTACAATACAGCTACACGGTACTTACTTACAACAAGACTACAAAATTTACTTACGTTACAGCTTTACTACTTACTTGTTTTCTACTTACTTACATTAAAATACCTAAAACTAGTTTACAACAAACAAAAGGACTACTAAAGAAGACAATAAATAAATGAAAAGAAAAGAAAAGAGAAGAGAAGAAAGAAAAAAAAAAGGCGACTCCTCTGCCTAAAACGGTTTTTAGCAATAACTACTTGAGATAACATTGACAACAATTGCTAATATTAATAAGAAATCATAAATATGCATAATTAGATGATTAATAAGATGATTAATAAACAGTGCGGAAAGATATGTGAAATAGATACTTTAATTAAGAAATATTGGCGGTATGTCTAGCTCTCAATTACAGTTTGGCCTTGGTTCATTTACAGAAAATGGATACATAGGAAAGCTTTTATTTTACCAAAAGCTATGTAATGTTGAGAAGTGGACGTAAAGGATTCCATTTCTTAGAAGTTGCATCAATGTTGTTGGACTCTGTGTAAAACTGCGATTTAAGGGACATAAGAAAAGTTGTTAAATTCGGAATTTTCTGGTTGACCCTGCAGCTCCATATATAATATCTTGCCAGGAGAAAGCAGAAATTTAGTTGAAGTGAAAAACTTGGAGGTATCTGGTTTCAGGCCCAGATATACAGCAGTGTATTTTGGATAATCTATCGTTATTAGATTGATCTGCTTTAGTTTTTCAGTCAAATTTTCCCAAAAGGTGGCTACTATTGTACATGCAGTTCCAGAAAAGGTGGATTAGGTTTTCGGGATGGATGGTACAGAAAGAGCAGTTCGGGTCCTGCTTTATATCGATTTTTGTTAGGAAAAGGTTCGTTGGTAAAATTCGGTGAAGGAATCTAAATTGAAAGTTTACAAGTTTTGTGCTTTTTGTGCACCTAGCTGCCAGACAATAGGCGCTGGTCCAGTCAGCAGAGCATCTTTGGTCGGATTTAATGCTGTCATTCCATTTCTCTTGGCTCTTAAACGGTACAGTGCTTTTGGAAGAGAGGAGCTTCTGGTATACAACTCTGTTCACTTTATCGTTCTTGAAAAAAGTCTCGGAGAAGGTCTCGGGGCAGGTATTGGGAATGTCTGTGCTACTAGGTTCTTTACTAAGAAAGTTAGTGTTATAATGGTGTCGAAGGGCAGAAATTAAGCCGAAGTACTTTATGGGTTGTATTTGTATTTTGTAAGTGCTGATAAAATCTGCTAGGGGAGAAAATTCCGCGAGTCTGTCATTAAGTGGGCTACCTTAGTGATTCCATGCAGGAAAAGATGTTTGTAGAAGACCGGTCTGTTTTCGATCCTAATCAGCGAATTATGCCATATATGTTGTTCAAGGAATTGCTGCTCGGTTTTGATGTTAGCATCAAAATTAATTTCTGACCATATTTCTAAAATTTCTTGTAGAAATGGGTCTTGGACCGATATCGACTTTGAAATGTCACGTTTGTGTAAATTACATGTGAAGACTAGTTTGCCGCCGTACTTCTTAAGTTCTACTTCAAAAAAGTATTTCCATTTTCCGCAGTTAGAGTCGTCGAGGTATTTTTTGATCCAAACAGTCTTGAGCGATTTGGTAAATGAAGCGATGTCAATCATTTTTAACCCTCCATTGTTATAGTCGTTTGTCATGACACTTCGCTTAATCTTATCGCACTTATTGTTCCAAAGAAAGCTGAAGAAAAGATCGTTTATTTCTTTGATAATTTTATGATTTGTCGGCAGCGGAGCTAAAATATACGTAAGTTGAGATGCTGCTAAGCTTTTAATAACTTGGATTTTGCCGAGTAATGTTAGCCGCCTATATTTCCAATTGCTTAATATGTTTTTAATTTTGTCCGCTTTTTCCCTATAGTTTAAGCTTAATGTGATATCAGGATAGGTAGAAAGCCAAACGCCAAGGACCTTAACTTTGTTTTCTGGCCATTTAAAATTCTTCTCGGGAAGAAGTTTTTCCTTATTTCCTGCCATTGATCCAATCCATAGAGCTTCAGTCTTTTTACTGTTGAGTCTGAGACCAGACATACTGCTAAAAGTCTCGATCATCTTAAGTGTGGCGGATAATGAATCTCTAGTACCGTTAAGAATGAAAGTTGTGTCATCTGCATACTGGCTAATTTTAATTTCTGAGTTGTTTACAGATATTCCTTTAATATTCTTGTTCGATCTGGTTGCTTTAGCTAAAATTTCAGCAGATAGTATAAATAGGTACGGCGAAAGAGGGCAACCTTGCCTAACACCTCTTTGTGGTTGAAAAAAACAACTCGTCCAGCCATTGTTTAGGACACAGCTTTCGATGTTCTTGTAAAATGTTTGAATCCAGGTTATCAAAGAAGAGCCGAAACCAAAGTGCTGGAGCGTGCGCTCAATAAAAGACCATTCAAGCGAATCAAAGGCTTTTTTCAAAATCTACAAAGAGCAATAGCCCAGGGATATTTTGTTGAGAAGCGTAATTTATAATGTTATCTATCAATCTAATGTTTTCTCCAATAAATCTTCCTTTTAGGAAACCGGTCTGGTCGTTATTGATAAGTTTTGGGATAACAGATTTTATTCGGTTTGCGATAGCTTTCGCAGCTATTTTGTAGTCGCAGTTGAGGAGAGTAAGGGGCCGCCAGTTTTTAATGAAGTGCGGTTCTGCGTCTTTTTTTGGTATGAGTTTAATGATTCCGCGTCTCTGTGTGATCGAAAGGGCTCCTTTATCATATGAATAGTTGAGTGCACTTATTAAAAGAGGAGATAAGTCTTTCCAAAAAATTTTGTAGAACTCGGCAGGGAGTCCATCAGTTCCAGGGGTTTTGTCTCGATCCATGCTTCTTAAAGCTTTAAGACACTCTTGTTCGGTTAAATATCCTTCGCAACTCGTTGCCTCGTTGTCGTCCAGAGACGTTTCGTTTTCAGGTTGAAAAAAATCACTGTCTGTTGGTATCACATTTTCCTGGGATGTGTAGAGCTCTTTGTAAAAGGTTTCGCATTCAGCAAGGATTTCCTTATCAGATGTGATAAATTTTTGATCGGTGATTTTAAGCTGGCTTATTGTACTCAGTTTGAAATGTCTTTTCTCAAGGTTTAGAAAATATTTAGTGTTTTTTTCGCCTTCATTGTACCATTTAATTTTACATCTCAAGATTGCTCCTTGGGTACGTACTTTAATTATCTCTTCTAATTCACTTTTGGATAGCTCAAGTTGTTCTGTTTTATTTGTTTTTTGCGTTTCGCTGACAGAAGGCTCTTCAAGTTCTTTTTCTAATTTTATATAACATGGTCTATAACAGAAGGGACCAGTGAAAGATGCCGTCTGTTCGTAAATTCACAATAATGAAATGAATCCAGTGGTTGCAACAGACAACAATTTCAATTGTCTATACTCTTATAGATGCTAATGCAAATGTTTGAATATTTTACAGCTATTTTTATGATCTATATTATTTTAGAAAGAAAAATTGGAGTCAATTTGTTTAATTATATCTAATTATATATAATCCACTGATTAATTTTTGCATGATTTAATTGGCTATTTTGGGTCACATGGTAGCAAATCGGAGGTCAGGTATCAGGCAATACACTCGGTGCGCGTCGATATTTGCCCCACAAGTTTTCAGTAGCAAGAACAACAACAACAACAACAATGTATTTATTTAAAGAAATGTAAAGTTTACAATACTAAGTCTTCATGTCCTGCAAATAGCTATAATGCTAATCTAGGCAGGACGACTTTAACTAAAGGCGTTATTAAATTACATAAGAAAAGAAGAAATACAAAAACATACAGAAAGAAACACCTTACATATAGGTAAATTCAAGTACAAGGGATTTTGTTATTTGAAAAAGACTGTAACTGGAGGTGTATACAACATATCAGGTTAACTTCACAAAATATTCTATTAAATAATTAACATTCAAATAATTATCTTCATTACCTAGAACATTAAGGAGTAGTGATTTAATTTTTTTTACGAAAATTAGGAACGTTGAGAGTCTTAACAGAAAGTGGAATAGAATTCCAAATAGACACACCAATATTATTCTAGTAAAAGATTTTTTCATTTTTTCAGTTCTAGAGAATTTGACAGAGAAGCATTCTTTTGCAGATAATCGCGTATTATAATGATGTTTTGTATTGATTTTCGCAAACTTATCGAGAAGACTTTTTGGAGCTGTCTTAGCATGAACGTCATACGTTAAATAGTTTAATAAATTAAGAAAGCATGACAAAGTCAACAAAGTGAGTCTCTTTTCAGTTTATCTTCTTTAATAATGTCAAATGGAAGCAGTAAAGACAAACTTGTTTTGCATAATCCAGTTACACTAAAATTTTGAGCTTGTCGCAACTGACAGTTCCGGAAAATGCAAAAAAAAAAAAGAAGAAGAAGAAGAAGGTATGGATCGATGAAGAGCAAAATTTTACTAATTATTATACCTTGGCTCCACTATCACAGTCTCTCACTCGAAAGTGAGTCAAACAAGAGAATTGGAAATGAAGCAAGCACGATGTCGAGGCTGTCAAACAACAGACTGATTGCACACACCATGCAAGGTCATGGTCTACAGAGCTTGCCGGCCGGAACAGTCAGTTAGCAAATGAAATGGGCTTTTTCCAGAGGGTTTTGTTTAAAAACCATCTCCTTCGTGCATACTGTTTAGGATTTGACTGATCTGGTTGGATAGTTTTGATTAAAAGTGAAATTCTCATTACGATGGGAATGGTCTGCCTGGTCAGTTCTGGCAAATGGAAAGCGCCCTTTAGTCAACACATTGTACATGCGCTGCCTCGGACGGCTCCTCGACTTAAAGTGGGGGGCCAAAGTCAGCAAAAGCGACATCCTGGAAGAAAAAACAAACTTCCCAAGAGTTTTTGACCTGTTAAAGCAGAGGCGAATGCGCTGGCTTGGTCATGTTGTCCAAATGAACGATGACCGAATACCAGAGGAGCTCCCTTAAGGTGAGCTGTCTCAGGGAACTCGCCCCACAGGCACACCGCAGCTTACAGGAGGTCTCAAGAGAGACCTCAAAGCGCTGCAGATAAACACCCGGGCTTGGGAAACCACAGCGTCTGACCGCACATATGGGAGAAAGGCTGTGAACCAAGGGCTTAAGAAATTTGATGTGTCATTGGCTGAGGAGGCAGATCAGATGAGACAACACAAGTAAGAAAGATAACACCAAAGTATCGCCACCAACTACATCTACTCACATTGCGGAAGAGACTGCCACTCCCGCATTTGACAGTGCAGCTACAGAAGATGCTGTCGAGTCCACCTTCATCAGGGTGGAAATCCATAGCATTCCGCGACTGACGGATGCTGCTACAGTGTAACCTCTTCTGAGCTGACACCCTCGGCACACAGAAAAGGTGTCCATAACTGTGTCCGACCCCTTACGGGATTTTTCAAATACAAAGTTTGCATGGGAGTTGGGAAAAACAGGGCTTTGTGAAGGCGGTCGTCAGTAGAGCTGTCCGCTTACAAGAGTGTCCGTTAGGAGAGCTTCCACTGTATTCACTTAAAAACATGCCTGTCTTGTTAACCTTTGCCTTTCCCTCAGCAGTTGCAGGGCATAAGGGGATGTTTATTCCAGCAGACATAGTTAAACCTCTCTACAATGGCCACATAATGATAATAATACATGGTAAAATAAGAATTATATATATGAAAGAAGATCAAAGATTTTTTTTCAGGTTTCTTTTCTCAACTGCAAAGTTGCGTCTATAGCTGCGATGATCCTCTTTCATATAATTATTCACCCCGCAGTTCTCATATATGATTTTCATATATTCATAACTTCATTATTATCCTTTCATGTTTTTATAACGCACCAACTCAACGACCTGCTCCCAGTTGGCTTGTTAGTTCAATTGGTAGCGCGCTGCACCGGTATCGCAGAGGTCAAGGGTTTGAATCCCGTACAAGCCTGAATTTATTTCAGTCTTTCCAAGTTTAAAAACAAGCTAAACGTGCTTACCTCCATCATTGTTAAATATTGCATGTTTATTGGGAAGTTTAGGAGAGAAAGGGTGGTTCAGGTCTGCAAATAATTATACTCCAAATAGCAGATGTTGTCCATTGAGGTGTGTTTTTGCTGTTCTTGCTATATGTATTTAGACAATAGTTTAAAATGAAACGAGTAAAATGTTCCCCCATTACTCACTTCGAAACCAACTCAAACTTGTCCCCAGGTCTTTTTGGTTAACAAGACAATAATCTGCAATGTTGCTGCACTTTTGACATCATCGGTTCATTTCAATATGGCAAAATTCTTTTAAATTTGGTCAACAAAGGCAGGTTATAATGAATTATGCGTGTGATTTTAGCCAATCAGAAATGGAGAAACATTTTGAATGAATAATAAATATTGATATGGTATTTGACTCTTCTTTTTCTAGTACCTGAAAAATTCCGGACAAGCTACGCTGCTGGAGGCATGGCTGGACAGCGTCCTTTTAATTTTAACCAAACTGGTTTAAACTTGTTACCTTTACTCGGGAGTCCATTGGGAAATCCCCAGCAGCTTTTGAGTCAGTTACAACGGTTACGAGCTCCTCAGTCAAACATGGGTGTAGGATCATTTGGTCAAGAAAGTTATGGAAGACAGAGAATGCAATTCACTGATGATTGTTTCAGAAGGGAACTGCCTGGCTTTGACCACAGAGAGAGGTCCTTTAGAGAGCCTTACATGAGATCTCAAGGGAAGGACAATTACTCTAGCGAGAATCGTGATAGAGTTCATCGGCTGATGGACAGGGAAGTTCCATAAAAATAGACTTCCTGTTCCCAGAAATGGGCTCAGACGGAAATGAAGAGAAATATGGAAGGGAGAATATGGAGAGGCAAAGTTATGGTATGCACGGCAGAGGCAGATCAAGGTCACCTGTCCGATCTAAGGGAGACTTAAGAGATAGGCAAGTTAGTCCTAGCGACAGAAAGTATGGATCCAGAAATGACTTAGTTGTTCCCTGGAATGCATTGTTTCGCCGTCATTGCTATCTTGTACCCCCCTTAGATGACACCTATGTTTTGGCATTAAGTGGGAAACAACCAGGATGTCGCGCAGTCTTCATTGGTGGTCTTCCAAGCATGGCTGACGAAGACATTGTCAGGGAGATTTTCAGTCTCTGTGGGCCTATTGAACAGATAAGCCTAAACAGTGTTCGAGCAAGTACACAAGTAAAACACTGCCAATTGCGCTTTGTCAAACTTGACTCTGTTGAGAGGGCAGTCAAGTTCAATGGTCATGTACTGGTCATTGGAGATGGTCGCGACAGAAAAACAAAAATTGGTCGCATTCGTGTTGATTATGACAAACTGCCCGGGGGTAGTGAAGAGGTGCAAAGTGGCATGGTAGTCAAGGAGAAAGTGCAGCTGCCTCAAGATGAGAAGGAACAGGATTTGAGCTTTGAGTTTACACGCAAACAGGCTTTCCATCTTCTGGACCTGATTCGTCATGATCAGGCCTTAACAGAGTCACTTGGTACTTTAACACATTGGTTTGAAAGGGGAGAGTGTAACCGTTCTACAGTGAATGTGTTCCATGCATTGCTTAACACTGTCAATAGTCTGATCAAAAGGTTGGTGAGCAGACGGAAGGAGCATGAACAACGTGTAGAGAAACAGAAACAACAGGCTGTGGAAAGAGGCAATGAAATCAAACAGCAATGTAAGTTAAGTCTTTAATGCTTAATATTTAATGCAATTTGACATAATGATAAATGTCTCAGTAATCACTATTCAGGCATAAAATAATGCATGCAGGAGATTTTCTAATTCTAATCATATTATATGCGAGGGTGTACCACATCACAGCAGATGTGCAAATGTTCCTGTGCTTATGTTGAAATATAATCAAGGTGTGAGTTTTAAGCAAGTAAAATTAATAATAAAAAAATAATAATAAAGTTCTGGGGTCAGCAGTTTTAAAGATGGCACATGACAGCCATTTTGAAAGCCTCCACTGACTGCTTTTTCTTTTTGGTAAGAGTTCCAGTCTCTGATTTTACGTGCAATAAAACTGTGTAAGTATTTGGTTGCTTGGAACAGACTTGAATGAATTTCTTAGGATGGAATTGCGTAGTGCTCTGTCGCCTTATAACTTGAGTAATGCCACTTTCCTTCTTTTCTCAAGTTTCTCAGAATTTTCTTGACAATTCCAGGAGTGGTGCTATATTCATTTTTAACAAAGCGTGCAGCTCGTCTTTGCTTACTCTCAATGTCCTTCATCTGTTTTTAAATGTGTGGATCCCATGGGTAACATCCACTTTCAAATCAGAGGTTATGCTAAAGGCAGATAGGCTTTCTCAACATTTTCTGGGCAAATCTTATTTAGATTTGCTAAGCATGAAAGAAGTAAACAACAAAAGTATCATATTTTCTCTTGTAACTGAAACGTGTATATTAAGTGAGATTGTTTATCTTGTCACTTGATAATGATGCGACATGAAACTTTGAAATGGTGTGTACATACAGCTGTATGTGTGTAATGAAATAATCATTAATTTGTGGCTCTTATGTACTACCATTAGGTGAAACTGTGTGCAGGGTTTTTGAAGCAGCAACGAAGCAGAAAGCATGGGATCATTTCACAAAGGCACAAAGGAAGAACATCACCCAGTGGCATGGTGCCATAAAAAATGTAAGTGTACTTAGTACTTTACTGTTATAAAGTTTATTTTGCTGAATCTTCCCAGGCTGCTCCAGTAAAGTTAGATCAGAAGGCAAAAAAATTGTTACAGTGGAACCTTGATATAACGAACCTTTGTATATGGAAGTCCTCAGTATAACAAACAATTTTCTTTACCCCAGTAATAGTAAAGCATGTGGAAGAGTACCTTGATATAACGAAACCTTTTGATAGCGAATAAATTTTGCCAGTCCCTTGGCACTTTGTTATATTCAGGTTCCACTTTATTAAGTAGGCAGCAAAAGATTAGATCATAATCCATGCTTGGGGTACGTATATGTGGGAGGAGAGCTGCCCCATCTTGCATGAGGGAGTCCAGGCACCTCTCCTGGAGTATTGTTAATTTTTGCCGCTCTGAAAAGTACATATTAGTGGATTTTTAGTACGTGGCCAAGGATATAATTTTGCCATCAGAATGGCACCTTTGTTTCATATTTTCCCCATCTTCTCTATATTTTATATCATATTATGTTTTTTTAATCAAACATAAGCGTTAAGACAAATACGGTACATCAGATTCATTACCTCTCTTTAAATTAATTTTCTGTGAGTAGCCAGCTCCTCTGTGAAATGTAGATGGGAATTGATTGGCTTTCTCGCACCGTTTCTGGAGAACTTTCTTAAAGGTGAAATTATTTACCCTTACAAAATGTCAGTGCAAGATTATGATTTTCTGCTTACAGCCATCTGCCTTGTTATCAGTTGTAGCCATCAACCTTCATTGCCTTTACTGTTATTTAAACCGCTCAGAACAGGCCACTTCTAAAAAAACAGCAGCAACAGCAAATCTTTAATTTCCTTTAAAAGTTATCCAGCTTTTACACAATGACAATGTTACATTAATAGCATGCCCATTTAGCACTCGCATAGAACAATACAGTGAAACCCCGCCTTACGGCCACCTCAGTAATACAGTCACCTTGCTATTCAGCCACTTTTTTAGACGCCTGGCAAAATGGCCATACCTTTTCTTGTAAAAGAAGTCCTTGTTAATACGGCCAAATTTTTTTGTCCTCTTGTTGACCGTACTAACAGGGTTCCACTGTAGAATACAAATTTAAGGGTTGAACCTAATTACAGACTGTTTATATACCTACAATCGTTTTAGTTAAAGGCATTTGTTTGTTGTATTAAATGTTGATAGCGAGTGTTAACATATATGTATTGTTAGTTGCTTGAGATAATATTCATTCAGATGAAGACTTGAAATGGTCGTTACTCCACAAGTATCTTGTTGAGTTTCTTTTTTCCGAAATTTCCTAAGTGGACAAAAGGAAACGCAGACCATGCCAAAAGCTAAGTTGTAGACTTTTCATCAAAGAGCTAATATTCTTATAGCTGTCATACAACTCTTGGCCAACCTCGTACATCTTCAGGTCTTTCTAACTTTCCTTGTTGGGTAGGTTAAAGGTGCTAGAAATTCTATGATGCATTCTTCAACCAAGACTCCTCCTTCTGTAGGTTTACAGCTGTAGTTCTATTGATCGCTTACCCAAGAACATGAACATTACCAACATTTAGTTGTTGTTAAAAGATAAGAATCATAATATCAGGGAGGTAAGGGTGGTGCATTGCTGAGAGCACTCACCACTCACCAGTGTGGCCTGGGCTCAAATCTCACAGTCAACTCCACATGGGTTGTGTTATGTACTCTTTCTTTCTCCATCAGGCTGCTGGTTTCCCTCTCTCCTCATTAATCAATATTTTCAGATTCCATATCATTTGAGAGCAAGGATGGCACAGTGCTGAGAGTGCTCACTTCCCACCAATGTGACCTGGGTTCAAATCCCGATGTTGACGCCATATGTGGGTTGAGTTTGTTGTTGGTTCTCTTCCTTGCTCTGAGAGGTTTTTCTCTGGGAACTCTGGTTTTACCCTATTCTCAAAAAACAACACTTTCAAATTCCAATTCGACCAGGAATCAGGTAGACCAAGAACTACTTTGTGGATGTCCTACCTCCAAATCATTATTTATTTATTTACCAGTCTAGGATACATTAGGCAAAGAAGCACTTTAAGGATGTGCTACAACTAAATGGTTATTGATTCATCATTTTATTAAATACCTTGCCACTTTTTAGTTTTTCATTGACAAGTGTTACAAAATAATGTGAACATATTTTCCCCCGCCTCTCTTTGATAAGTATTAGTTACATCTGTGCGTGTATGGGTGATAAGTTTGACTGTCTTCTTTGGTTTGTTATTTGAAAGTTGCCATGGTTAACTCTTGCTGGATTGTTACTTAAAACAAAGTACATGCTCCTTGCATTACACAGCAATTTCCTAACTGGAGTCTGATAGTCTGTGCAGAACACAAGAAACAGCCTTTAGTACCAAATGATTTCTTTGAGAAACTGATGTTTCTCAGTTGTTTAGACTTTTAAGGTCTGTTGAAGGTTTGATTGTTATCACCACACACCCACATTTTGGCAGTAACGTAGCATGCTTCACTCAAGTGCCATTTATTTTTCCAGTGTGGCAAGTGTTCATGGGGTGTATTTACTTCCCACCGAGAAAAAAAAATGTTACATCCTTCAGTGATTTTGTTATCTCTATGTGCTGCGTCCCTGATGCATAAAAATCCCCAAAGACACAAAATAATAATTTGTGGTATTCATCCCATAGGACGCAGAGAGAGATCAATTGATCAATCTAAAGATGTTTTCGTAGAATATCCTGTTTGTGTGATTTCTGTGCCTGTGCTGTTCTTGTGGCTGTTGTTAAACGACTCATTTCTTTTAGTCTTTGTTGTGCTTTACAATAGAAGGAGTATATTACTGTAATTTGGAGTTTTGGAGTCTGTCCTCAGATTAACTGTGTGGTTACAAAAGACCCTGGGACTCATTTTTTTTTTTTTGAACTGGGGCTCATTGGTTCTGGACTGGGACTCATAATTTTTCAGAAGATGAGTCCCAGGACTCACCATAACTATTATTTTGTAACAGAATCACTGATCCTTTCCAGTCTAACCCCATTCGAGTGCAAAAAAGTAGGACATCACTGTTTACGTGGTCATTCTGTAGAGTACGACCATCCAATAACTGCTGTGGCTACAATCCCTCACTCCTTGAGTTAATTGGAAGACTGTGAAGGTAAATCAATAGCAGTTCTCACTGTTATCATTGTGTGCCGTCCCCAGGAGATCAAATCAGCCAAAGAGGCTGAGATCGAGAACCATGTCGAGGTAGGTATGGATCTGGATGATGAAGTGCCAACGCTTGGCGGGCTTATCGAGCAACCTGCACTGCAGACATCAGCAGAGGGAGAAAATCAACAGGATCAAGAGGAAGATCAAACAAGCCTATTGACGACAAAAGCCAAGAAGCGGCGAGTGGAAGCTTCAGGTACTGTGTCATTACACCACGGGCATCTATAATTACAAATTTACTCCTAAAGGTGGGTGAGTTAATTATGCACAGTGCAAACCCTTTGATTGGTAACGGGATGGAATTCGATGTGCTGCCGTTAAGAAGCTGTTAGCAATATGTCTGGTCTCTCTTTGACCAAGAGGACTGTTCCTGATATACAGTATTACTTGTTTGAAGCTGGTTGTAAGAGATTCAACTCTGTTGGTCTTTCTGTTGAACCAGGTACGTTTTTCCAGCTTCTTCCCCTCAAGGGTTACGTGAACGTACAATATGAAGCTGCTCTTGTGAGCTAAGTTTTTTGATCAGCTGGAAGCTTAATACTGATGCTCACTCAAGCAAAATTGGTCTGATCATGCCGGTAGTCGGAGTTAAGGACAATTTAAACTACTTTTATAGCTCAATGCTGTAGTTATTGTCACTAAGTACAGGTTCAATGAGAACGTGACTAGAGCTCTTATTTTTCTGTAGCTTCCGTCGGAATCTTCACTAGACACATGTGATGAGCGCAGAGCAAAATTTATTTCAGTAGTCGATTAATCACGTTTTCAAAACCCTCATCATGTCATTTTTTTCTTGATATCCTTCTATTTTGTCTTGATTGTAACTTGCAAAGTCATCTTGGCCACCGCCCTTAGGAAGTAATAAGTCAGTAGAAGTAACATATCTTAACAGTTAAGTGTCAACTCTTCTGTGTAATCTGTCAGTGGATATATCTGTTAGCCTTTGAGCTTTAACCCTCTCTCATTACAGACGCTATCATTTTCTGATTTTCCCTTACCGAATCAATAGATGGCACTGCCTTAATTGGATTTACACTCCACATTTTGTAACCTTTAGTTAGGGGACAACCTGCATGAGACGGAAACAAGTTATAATCTTAACTCCCACTCGACAATGTATTTGTATCCCAAGATGAGACCCTCGATCATGGTCCATCTTCTCTCTTATTCTTCCCTAGGAAACATATAGAAGCAGGTAAAGAGAATTAGGATGTTGATATCAGGGACACCGGCCGTTAGAAGACCCCCTAAGCGGTTTACGGTTGGTTCGCCAATGAGTCGTTTCGCCAACGTCCTGTTCGCTAACTTCTGAAGTCGTTTCGCTTATGTGTTGGGGCAGTACCTTAACTGCTTTTACCTGATCAGTGGCTGAAAGAACGAAGTATATACATGCGTATAACATTTTGTTTGTGTCATGGCTAAGAGAACGAAGCATATACAAGGCGAAGCCTTCGTTTCCCTTCTTAGCGAAACAACATAAGACATTAGCGAACGGGACGTTGGCGAAACGACTCGTGACACGTAGGCGAAACAACCGGCCACCCTCTAAGCTATGGCTCGAACCACAGGCAAATGCTAAATATTTGTTAACTTTATTACAAGTGCAGTCATTGAGTCGTCGTACTTCTTCCCTCATTAGAGACCTTTAGATTCAAGGACGAGAACGACTACGAGTGCGAGATTTGACTTCAAGTTTTTTCGCGTATTCTCAAAATATAGACTCCCCGGAAAGCTTCATTTTACCATTTTTCACTAGAAAAGTTAGCACCGTTACCTTTAGTGAAGGAGGTTGCACCCTGAACTGATTGCAAAATAATAAAACTTTTAACATTTGATAACTTGTTTCCGTACTCGTCTTAGAATCTAAAGGTCTCTATTCATTTGCGTTTAAAATGTGGTATCTGCTACAGAGAATTGAGGTTTTAACAGTAGGGATTAAAAGGTTTATTTATTGTATTTATCCTGTAGAATCTGATGCTGACTCAGCGGATTCCCTGAGGTTAGAGAATGAAATACTGCGAACGCAAGTTGAGAGTTTGAAGGCAATTGCTGAACAAAACACAAGTTTGATGTGGTCCATGCAAAGTTATCAGTACCAGGCAGAGGAGATAAGACAGCAGTACAACAACATGATAGTAGCTAAAGATTATGAAGTATGGAAACCCTGCATGAAAATTCTTAGTCTTTGAAGGGTCTTAACCTATTCATTTTTGTGCTAAATAAAACTATGGCACCTTGCAAGGAGCGCCTCCTTTTGTCTTCTTGATTGGGAAGGAGGGTAACTGGTCAAGTCGCCCGAAAGTTATCTCGCCTAAAACCAGAATTAAGTCGCCCGAAATGCTGAGTCATGTCGCCCGAATTTTATCAGGTGAAGTGCATAGAGAAACAAAGTGAATTTTTGTGAAATAAAGAGTGTGTGTAACATATCTCGTTCTTTAAACCATCATTAGACGAAACAAGCGGAATGAATGTATAACGTACCTCGCTCTTTAAGCGATGATGAGACGAAACAGGCGATATGTCAAGCTCATGTGTAATTTCTCTCGCTCTTTAACCATTGATGAACAACGAAACAAGCGCGATAAATGAGTAATATATCTCGTTCTTTAATCTTCGATGAGACGAAACAAGCGCGATAAATGTGTAATAGGGATGCTATAGGATGTTGTTGAGTGTGATAAGATTTCGAGCCACCTAATTCAGCATTTCGAGCGACTTGAATAAAATTGTCGGGCGACATAACTCTGATTTCGGGCGAGATTACTTCGGGCGACTTGACCAGGAGGAGAAGAGGACTCTCTGCCTGAATCGCGTCAAGCCTTTGAAGTCACAGCAACCCGGATTTCTGGACTAGTCAATCTTGTTTTCTCTCGTCAAACTGGTTTTTTAATGCAAGCATCCATTTATTGATAAAATTGCTGGTCATAACTGAGCCCGCCTTACTAAGCGCATGGCTCTTAGGCCTGGATTGGAAACTTTATCCAACCAGTATGCAGGTCTCGATTCATGCAGTCTTTCTCGAGTACAGCAATATTGATCGAACAAGCGAAAGAAAGGCTCTGCTGGCTGGTTGAAACTATCTTTTAAGGCTAGTAGAATCCATTTTCGCCACCCCCTGAACTGAGCGCGAACTACTGTAACTATTCAAAACATAATAGAAAACACCCAAGCACGGCAAATTTTTATAACATAATTGATTTTAGCTGATTTTAGGGAAATAAAACTCTAAATACATAAAAAAAATACGAGGTATTTTTTTTTAGATGAAAGCTGTATTAGGCATATGGGCAGTTACACGGTATCCACAGCAGAAGTAATTATGAACTTTACCTTTTTTTCCTTCCTGTTAGATATTTAGTCTGACGAAAGCTCTGCAAGATGCGAATATCCTCACTGATCCAAAGGTAGTGTAAACGCATTGATATCCTGTCCTTTTGTTTGAACCCTTCAAGCTCCAAGGATGATAGCCATTAAATTTATCCTGGTTTGTAATCCAGAAAAGACATCGCAATATAGGACGTAACCATACAAGATGGATTCTCTTGACGTGTTTTCAGCAACTTGTGTTTACTACTTTTTCGTTTTCGTTGTCTTCTCTCTTAGAGGTCATAGGAAAAAAGTCATAATTACGGTCATCTCGTCCGAAGTTATGTCGCCCGTAACCAGAATTATGTTCAAAACTCAAGTGAAACCGTTTTTTGACCAAGAGTTAAGGCAATGGATAATCGTGTTCATTGCGCTTTTTCCAGTAGCAATTTGTTGTTGTTGTCGCTGTTTATTTATATTTTTTAGCAACGGTTTTTTAACTGCGGCAAGTTTAGGTCAGTTTATGGTAGAGCGCTGGTCCATTTTGCGGGAGTTCGTAGGTTCGACTCTCGGGGTTGGACCAAACCTCAGCTAAACCTCACAATCTTCACAAAGGCGATTCGATTCCCCACCTCCTTCCCAGCTCATCTTGTTTCTAGGCTCGTTCTCAAAACAAACGAAATAAAACTTTATAAGAATGCAAGACTTTTCTTCTGATTTTCAGAGAGCGATGGCTGAGTTCGAAATTCTAGTTGACCTGGGCAAGGATAGCCATAATGTCACAGACATGGACCTCGATACAGAAGAACTCACAGATGATAACGAAAACGGCAACGAGAACAGCAAGCTTGGGATGCTGGATGAAATTGGTGGAATGGAAGAGTTTACAGAGAAAAACGCAGAAAATGGAACTGGTGTGGATCCTGCAGATGGTAGTGGAGGTTTGCAGAGTGACAGTTTGGGTACAGAGCTGGTGGAAGTTAGCAACAGTAAAGAACTTTGTCTTGAAAGTTATCCTGTGCAGGAGGTACCAGTGAAAGAGGGTGATATTGGGTACCCTGTTGAAAGTGAAAACGTAGACATTGAAACAGAAGAAAAGGGGATCAAAGAGGAACTGACAGATGAGAGGCTTGATGAAGGTAAGGTGGCAGATGACAAAAAGAACAATCAAGCTGAGGAAGACATAAACACCGAGGGGAAGGCGGAGGTATTTGTCGAAGATGAGAAGAGCCACGAGGAAGATGCGGAAAAACAAACCAGTCACGAAGAGAAAGAAACTGAAAAAATGAAAGAAGTGAAAGATGACAACGTAGAAGAAGAAGGGAGTGGCCGCTTTGTGGAGATCGATGACGAGCAGTTTGAAGTGATTGATGACATGGATGAGGAAGACAGCGATGATGATTACAAAGAAATTACGGCTGTGAGCAGTTCTCTGCAGGTCTTTGATAACAGCGCCCAGAAAGTTCAAGACAATGAAAAGGCTGAGTATATGAACAGTGACCGTGCAAACGAACAGCTTGCGAGTGATTCAGCTAATTACGCTGAGCATGACTCTAGTACCCAAGAAAAAACGCAACAAAGCGAAGATGATTACAA
This sequence comes from Porites lobata, assembly GCA_942486035.1. Taxonomy (NCBI): domain Eukaryota; kingdom Metazoa; phylum Cnidaria; class Anthozoa; order Scleractinia; family Poritidae; genus Porites; species Porites lobata. The sequence goes on from CALNXK010000413.1 coordinate 102,857, forward strand.
AGAAGTCAACGCGCAGCAGCAGGTCACCACCGGCTCATCAAATTACCAACTAAATTACGATTCCCAGTATCAAGCCTGGCTCTCAGCAGCTGTGAACAGCCGTGCATCTATGAATTACGGACCCAACCAGGTGCGCATCTCCGGAGAGGAGCTCGTACTTGTTGGTATTATATGTTCCTACCTCCAGCTTTGCCCGCAGGAGCTACAAGTGGTGAGATACGAGATTACCTGTCGAGGCAGTTCAAGGAGCGAAGAAGGGATGTGGTAGATAGATTGCTTTGCAGCTTGCCTGTTTTGTTCAAGGCAGAGGATGCTAGTGGAAATGCCAAGTGGAAGTTCTGTGGATTAGAGAAGTTGGCTGAGGCAAAAGGCGAGAGCTGAAGAAACGTACAGAGACACCAAGCAGACATGGCTGCTGTTCATGCATATGTCGTATCTGATAGCAACTTAAGACGGAATCCACCAGGACTTTGAGTAATTTTGATTTTCAGTGGACAAAAATCTTGTACCAGAATAATTTAAGCATACTGCATTCATTTGTACATTTTTCAAGGGCAAAAGATGTAATAAAACATCTGTAGTAACACCAAAAGAAATTTATTATGGGAGCACCAAATTACATCTTACACGTGAAATTTTCAGAATTTTACCTTTGTAATCACAATTCTTGTGAAATTTGACGTTCATATTCTCGGACTTCCATGAGAAATTTTCTTTGGTGTTACTACAGATGATTTATTACATCTTTAGTCCTTGAAAAATGTACAAATGAATGCAATATTGTTTGAATTATTCTGGTACAAGGTTTTTGTCCACTGAAAATTAAAATTACTCAAATTCCTGATGGATTCCTTCTTACTCTCTAGTGGTGCTTACGGTATATAGGTCCGTACTGGGTACAAACTGCGTAAAGCCTGTAGCATCATTTGCATGTAGTGTTGTTTATTAAGGCGTGCGAGGTTTTTGAGCTTGTGATACATGTGATTAACACGAGGTTATTCTGCCTGTTATTTTACCGCCGTATGAGTAATAAAACTCAATCTTATTCTAGACGGTTGTATAACTCTTCTATAGCAGAGGTGATAAACGGAAAACTCGTAGCAGAGGTCTTAGCCCTGCCATCGTACTCTTTATATGCGATAGATCATCCACCCCTGGGGGTTAAACAAGTTCCGTTTGTCAGCCTGCGAATACAGCCGTCTCACCACGCACCTTGCCGATAGGAATGTTTCGCGGGAGAGACGTCAACGACAGAAATTTCATACTGATGACGTGCAATATATCCGGAATCTGGTCTGGAGCTATGATTGATCGACGTAGTAATTATATTGTGTACGAATGACAAGCAAACGATCAAAGGTCGTAAAGATCAAATGTGAACGCGATGAATCTACTAAAAAATAGTAATTATTCGTTAAATATATTATTTTTACCATAACTGAGTGATTTTTCACCCGCTGATTGGTCGAGAGCTATGTTCGAAAACAGCACGGACGTGGAAATGACGTGATGGTGGCGCAATTTGTTTTTCTCTTGCGCGCGCGATTTTCCGAGAAACTTAACGAAAATGGACATCTATGAAGCAGTTTTCTTATCAAAAATACTATTCACTGTGCAGATTCAGTTATGTCTGCTTGTCATTCAGTTATGTCCGTTTGTCAATCAATTGTCTTCTTGTAATTCGATTTTGTCCGCTTGTTTTTTTAATTTTGTCTGCTTAACATTCAATTAATCTGTAAATTATGGCGTACGATCCCCGCCAAAAATTCATGATTTGTATTTTGAATTGCTCATTTAAATTTTCAACTTCAAAACTTTAATTTTACAGCTGAATTCAATATTTTATACTCTTCCTTTAGAGTTCACATCATGACGTCATCATCTTTGTTTATGAAGTACCATGCATTTTTTGGCATTATATTAATGTTGACGAAGTAAGTTGAATCACTCTCAAAAAATCCTTACAAAGTGCGATGGAATTATTACAAATTGCGACAGCTTAGTTTATTACAAAGCGCGACACGGTTTATTACAAATTGCGACAGGTATGACAAATTGCGACAGTACACTTGGTGGTAACTGGCCAGGCAGTTATTCTTGGGGATATAAGGAATACAATGCAATTACTATGTACACTTCACTCAGTCAATGGCATCAATTAGCACATAAGATATATTGAGGGTCTTCAATAGGATTCTTCGTCCTCGTAATCCCGAGCCCAAATTTCGTGCAATCTCGTAATCCCGATGATTTCCTTTTTTGGTATCCCACCTCCCGCGATACTTTCAATCCCAAATCTCGCCCCGATTTTGCTTTAAAATCCCGAATCCCGAGATTCAAGTAAGAGAAATCCCGGATACTGAAAAACCAATTGTCGACCATCTATATTGACATTTTGATCAAAGGAACTTAACAACGAAGCTTGAATAATATATAGAGTTAGACACTGTATTTGAACTGGATCGACCAAGAAGTAAAGACATAAAATACATGGGGTTACTTTGAAATTAATTTAATGTTTCGGAGCGCAGTACACCGTCTGAATTTTTTTTTCTCATGACTTGCAACGCGCTTAAAATATGGTTCGAGTTATCGACGGGTAAAATTATATAGAAAAAATCTGAAGAGAAAAATATAAATTACTCCAAGTTAGCGGGAAGTTCGAGTCATCGAGGGTTCGAGTTACCGAGGGTGAAATTGCAGTAAATGTGTGAAGGAAATCCAGGGGAAATCGATTTTGGTTCGAGTTATCGGGAGTCGGCTGTCACTTGAAGAATTTGCGCTTGTTTTAACAATAAAAGACACCGCGGAAAGCTTCATTTTGCTTTTTTCACCAGAAAGGTAGTACGGTTATTTATACTGAAGGGGGTTAAGCCCTCTCCCGATCGCAAAGTGATAACATTTCTAACATGTGATAACTTGTTCCCACCACTCGGACATTCTTGCTAAAACCCGTTGTAGAATGACGACGGCTATCACGTTTTCCCTCCAAAATGAAGCTGACTCGCGCGCGCAATACTTGGTATTGAGGTAATCTCATACTCGTAGTCCCCCTCGTCCTCGAATCTAAAGCTCTCTAACATAACGAGAGAAGCGCGGGGAAAGCGGAGGGTGATGGCTCGTACGCGCTCCCTTCAGTCACGCGCGGCGTGAATACCAGGACTCTATACCACACAACGTTCTAGTCTTACATTAAGACATTTTTAAAAGAACAGAAAAAAGGAATTGGAAACGAAAATATCGCGAGGTAACAAAGTGAGCATTCTTTCTCTACCTCTCTCTCTCTCTCTTTTTTCACTCAGCATAGAACATCTGTGAGCAAAAACCATAGACGGACTAAGTATGCGTTCACAAATTTGAACGGTATCCCGAAGTATGCTGACGTCCGAGCTTACTGTTCACATGTTAAAATGTATTGTAAGAGGGCACGTCTGTTGTCCTGTCATCCTCGACTCTTCATTTCATTTTAAGTCCCAACAAAGACTAAACGAAAAATAAAAACAATGCATCGCTAATACCATAAAAAATACAATCGAGCTACCGCTGCATTCGAAAGGGCGCCCCGTCGAATAAGGAAGAAGGCACTTACTCGAGGGCGGGACACCTTTCGGTTCAATGCAGCAGAAGATTATTGATTTTTGACTTCAAAGTGCGAAGGTCATTTGAGGGCGGCGCTCTTTCGATTGAACGCAATAGAATATTGTGTTTTTCGAAAGAGCGCTTATTTATTTCCCACTTAAATTGAGGTCGGCGCTCTTTCGAGTATATACGGTTTTGATAGCATTCGATGGTTTTATTACATTTGAGAGCTTTATTACATTTGTGGCTTCAACAGTACAATGTATGTTTTGCTTTAAAGCTCATGCTTTAATACTGCAGCTTATAATAGGGATCTAATTATGGATAATATACGGTATACATACGATAAAAAACACAATAAAATTTAACAATGTTTTGAATCAAGATGTTAACAAGACAAAGCGAGCAAGGTCCGCATCATTCACAAAAGGGCGATGTTTGTCACACAAGACGATTGAGGACATTTTCAGAGGAACATAGCGTTGCAACTGTTTCGAATGGTTGCAACATTGTTCCAACACTGCAACGTTGCGTTACGCTAGAAATGGCCGATGCAAATCGTCCCTTGAAGACAAGCAATGAAGTTGCCTTCATCGCACGCGCTTGTATTCCCTTGTCTCTTTCCTCCCTTCCTGCTCCTCCAAAATTTAATAATTTCGCTCCCAATATCGTGCATCCTCAAAGCACCACTACATTTGTGATAAACAGATTAAAACCGGTCAATTAAAGGCTATCAAAATCTATTGTTTCTATGGTGTTAAAAATACAATAAAAGGGACGATAATGAGAATCCACCGCATTTTGTTCATGAGATAAAGACGAAAAGTTATGACATCATCGACGTTAATCTAGTACGTTAATGCTGTTATTGGGGAGATTCCTTCCCAAAGAAAGGTTAATTCGGTGCGCCCGGTGTACTTTTCTAACTGGATAAAAGCGTGATCCCGTATCAACAGTTAGAACTGACAGAAATTACGTGGAAGAGGCACTCAAGAGAGTTATATACGAGTGGGCGCCACTGAGGTGTTCGACCCCTTACCCTTTACATGCCATTTTTGGGATAAAAGGTGTCCCTTTCACGTAATCTACTGTGTATTATACCTCGATATAAGGAATACTATGTTCACATTAAATAACTTCTAGCGATGTAAATTTACTGAAATGACACTACTAGAGGTAACCATGAAATCGTTGGCCCAAAGATATCTATGTCAGTGGCCTTTGTTGGCGAGGCGCCCCATATTAGGCCCACTTATACAGCGCACTGTTGACATTCCATTTGTGATGATCAGTTCTACAATTTGCAACTGCTAGGTAAGTATGCCCTTTGTATTGAAATGACGTCATATCAAGCGCTCCCTGGGTTGGAATCTCTTGATATTCAATGAACTGTTCCTGAGAAACTCGATATACCACTGACATAATATTGAACCCGTTGTCGTTATTAAAATGATTAGCCACACCCAGAAAAGTTTGACTGCACATCATAAAGGGATGTAACGCGGCTGCTCCACGAGTAGGAATCGACTGAAATAGAACAAAATTGCTGCCATTCCACTTGTAAATGGGAGAATTGATACCGTGTTTGAAGTTTGCAAAGGCGAGAAAAGTAGAACCGTTGTCACTGAATGACTTCACATCCCAGGCGTAATATGTCTGGAAAGACTGCAGTTTGACAAATTGCTGCCCTGACCACTTGAACACAGCTGACTGAACTGAATCTTGGTTTTGTGGGGACGAACGCCATCCGCCATGGTTTGCAAAAGCAATAAAGGTTTCATTGCTGATTACAAAGGTCTCAGTATTAACAGCCCCCTCGGTTGCTATGTCTTGAATCTTTTCAAATTTATTACTGTTCCATTTGTAGATGAATGAGTTGGTACTGTACGAGGAGTCATCACGATAATTTGAAATGGCAAGAAACTGCTCATTTTTTATTTCGAAGAAGTCAAAGCTGTGTGCTCCAAATGTTTCAATGCTTTGAAAGACAACAAATTGTTCCTGACTCCACTGGTAAATAACTGAATTCTGTCGGTACGCAGGGCCAACACGATGATTTGCGACAGCCAGGTAATGTTGATCACCAATTTTAAAATATTCCATGTCAATGCCTCCATGTGTGCCTAAAGTCTGATAAAGGAAAAAAATTCCTGTGGAATCGTTCTGTTTGTAGATGAAAGAGTCGGTGATATATCCTTCGGTATCACTAAAAGAGTTTGCGAAGGCGAGAAACCGAGTTCCGTCGATAGTGAAGTGTTCGACATCCGACCCTCCTTTGGTTGGTAGATCTTGTTTTTTTTCAAAGTGGTGAAATTTTTGTGAACAGTCTTGCAAGAAAAAATAAATGATTGTGGGTTAATAAAGGATTCACTACAATCAATGCAATGTGCAGGGGTGACCTTACTCCATCTAGCATTTTCAGTTCAGCTTTTATTTCAACGTTGTTTCTTCAAGAGCACTAAGTAGTAGTTTACTATCAGAAGTATCTCTTTTGCGGTCAGAAGTTTTGCGCCAAAACAATGTAAGTGCGTTGTCCATTCGTTTGCTGTATTTCATTTTTGCAGTATTTTTTTGCGCTCGCAGTATTTCTGAAGTTTTATTTTCACCTTTTATTTCAGTTTAACAGTTTAACAACACAACACAACTCAATTAACACATCAAATACGGCAAATTACGGTACATCGGACTTAATGTCAGTCGAGTCTTTGGGGTCAATGGTCTACCATCTTGCTTATTGCTGTACCCCTCGAGGACTCAAATCGGAATAAACTTGTGCGTCTATTGTTAGCGCTGATCGGTAAAAGAAGTCGCCTTACGGCAGCTATACATTGTTTGTAGTTAAGTTTTCCATTTCTGTTGTCTGAATCTAGATTCTGTCGTTTTTCACTGAATTTTGTCTCGCTAGTTTTCTACTTTTCAGAAAAGGTTGTCAATGATTGCATTTAAGCTTAAGTTTTAATACTCTTTCAATGAGGATGCCTATATACCGAGCCAGGACTCATCCAGAACTCGAGCTAGGACTCGAGCCAGGACTTCGGGCCAGGACTCGACAATTTTTCGCTCTCCCACCATTTTGACTTCCTGCAAGTTCCATGACTATTAAGAGGAGGGTTTTCGCGGCAATCATGGAAGGAAAGCTCGAGTTAGGGTTAGCCGGGGTTAGGGTTAGGTTAAGTTAGGTTAGGGTTAGGAGGTTACCAGTTAGGTTAGGAATCCTTTTTGCTGCTTTTATTTTACTTTTTTAAAGCTAATTATTTTTAATTATTTATAGTCAAAACCTTAAGATTGGTATCTGTAATTAGCTCCTTTTATAAAGCCTTGTGCAGTTTTCATCCCGCTCGATTGAACTAATCCTAAAGTAATTATTTAGCCGAAGAAAATCTTTGCTGTTTTTTTTTTTTCCTGTGGTTTTTAATATCAAGTTCGTCAATTCTTTTGTCTTTGTTTGACACGCAGATTATGAATTGTCTACCAACACACAAAAACTTTTCTTTATTCTGAAAGAGCTCAGAGCTGAATTGTGCTAATATAAATTACAAGCTAAAAATCACGTTGTATGTTTTGTTTTGGTTTGGAATCGATCCCGCGCTTCATCAACACGAACGCGTTCTACTTCAACATACATAGGTTGGAGGCTGAAGTAAAATTTTCCAGAAACTTTTAAATGTCAGTAGGAAAAAATAAAAATGTTTTTCACCGGCCTTGGTCGATCCGTATTGGGAGAAACTGTGCCCCCGGGGAATTTGTTATATTAAAACCATTTTCTCTGCCATAGAGGCTGTTCGAAAAAATTATCTTAAGCACGTATATCAAACCTTTATTTCTCAATATTATTTCGGGTTCAAAGGGTTGATCGTTGTAGAAAATCAAGCAAACAAGCTGTACTGAATTTGATGGAGAATTGAGAAATAAACAGAGGCCCACACTCGAAGGGATTGATTAGAAGTATGGTCGATTTAAGCAGCGAAGAATATATGGAATATAAACGTGTGTGATCTCTGAATCGAACCTCCTTTTCTGGAGACTCTAGACGTTACCAATTTTATGCACTTGTTGGTCGCGTAAACACGGCCGCGACACAAATTTTAAAAATAGAATTACACAATTACGGACACAACATACCAAGACGGTTTACACAAGCAGATAAAAGCAACAACAAAGCTCACGCACTTATGGTCTATTTGCCTCGGTTTTTATTTTTTCCCCGACCTCTCTGGTTCGAATGACTACGGTGTCCCTTTCAAATTTGCACATGCGACCCGACTGGCACTCGCCGGTTAGTATGTGACGTAACACCGGCAGTGATGAATCAGTCACAGACAAACACATGAGACAATAGAGATGGCCCCTCCCTCCGGGTCATTCCTTTTTCAATATTTGACTAGAAAATATACCTATCTAGATAGCTTTATAAAGAATATTTTTGATACTTCTGCTTTGGGTGGTTTTCGCTCCATCACTTCCCTACCCCACAGTACTTTTTGAATCCGTCAAAGAAATTGCTTCCCGCGCGCCGTCGTGATGAAATACAACTGCTGTCAAGTTTCTATAACGACAATTATTATCAGAGGCATATTGAAAGAACCTGAACAAGTAAGTTTCAATCCTTTTCCTGGTCTTTATCCTCATTTCATACACAGCCGTTCTAATTGTCTTCTGACGCTAATCTTTTGTTGTCCCCAAAGACAAACGTAAATACCCACAACTGAGTCAAGATGGGGCGTGATTACTTTCTCACCGCTAGCCCGCGTGGACCACTTTTTTCTTTCCAATCTGGGTGTCTACTTACTACAACCCTGGTCAAAACGTCTTGGGACACTTGACGAAACTAGGCACAAAGACGCACTTTGCTAAATTAACTCATATTCTACCTCTTAAAAAAGCTTGGGGATGTTGTTATAAGGGGCTATTTTTGCTGTCCCCCTCCCCCCCAAGCAGTGTTGATTGTGTTGAATTAAAACTTGAATACATAACGTCAACACTGCACCGAGGGGAAGGGGGGAGGGAAGATGCCTCAATTTGACGAGCTATTGCGTTAGTGTCCCAAGAGTTTTGACCAGGGTTGTAGATCCGCCATCCTTAACCGTCTTAGGGACGCCGCGCGTCAAGTCGGTCTACCGTATAACTCTCTCAAAGGGCACAGTTTTCGTATTGGCGCTTCCTCTACGGCAGCTGCTGCGGACTTGCAAGATACAAGTCAAGTATAAAGCATTTATTAAGAAACATAGGGCACGACTATTTTTTTTTTTTCATCTTGGAAAGAAGTTTCTTTTTCAAAACTACCTACCATAAGCACAAGACCCGGCTGTCAAGGAGAAGTCGTCAATTGCTATGTCACCACTGTCACCGTCGCCAACTACCCCTTCAAATGTCACCTGTGATAAAAGAAAGTAATTCTGATAATTTAGATACTGCAGGGTAATAGGAATGAGTGAAGTCTATTTCAGTCTGTAATCGCGGTTGGGGTTGCCTGATTTGTTTAATGACGTCTGTATATAATTAGAGACAAATCTGAACCACGCGAAGCTTTCTCACAAATATAACTGATACGTGAGGAAATTAATAAAAAAAAACATTCAATCCCGCGCTGCGATAGCTCGAAATGTGTATAAATTACTTAGGCGTGTACTGCTGTATTACACTGTTCTATGAAAGGTGTAATCAGTCCGAAAGCGCTGCTGTTAATTCATGACTTGAAGAGAAACTAATATGTGTTGTACTGAAATTAGTGACAAAATGTTATTATCGAATGATATTTAGTATATACACACTCAGTGATCATGGTGATTTAAGCAATCTGATTGGTTCGCTATCTCGGACTATTCAACAATATTCACCTCCTAGCGAGTGGATAATGTGTGAGCTCGGTTTTTTTCCCATTTTCTTAGTGAAAGATCTTTTAAAAGTCGACAAAATCCTAGGGTTGACTTTTTTTCAGGCAAGAAAAGACTTCGAAGGATTCAAAACGGCGTTTTTCCATTTACTGTTGTTGAGTTTTGTGGTCGATGGATTGTTTACAACTCCCGTTTATTCGCCTAGAAGAGGCCGTTTCGTGAACTCAGCGTTTCCTAACAAGAAAAATTTGGCCCAAAAACGAAGTTTATTTATGACAAACAAATTTGAAAGCAAATGTTTGCAGAAATTCTACGTTCAAGTAAACACGAGAAAGAATGCTACATGAAGACGACGTCTTACCTCGAGGAACCGAATCGCCATTTTTGTCTGCACTTCATGCGAGGAACGACACAATAAACCTTTTCGGCTATAAACTTGGCGAATAAACAGAAAACAACAAAGCTCTTCTTTTCTTCTCAGGTAAGGAAACAATTCAAACTTTTAGCGGTTCCATTTAAGTCATTACACTGTTGTTTGCGAAGTGATAAGCTTGTGAATTGCCATGTTTGAAAATTCTACAAAGACCTATTTTTAAACTGTCGCGTGTCTAGCTGACCCGATCTGTCAATCAAATCGTACTTTTTAATGGTTTCCTCTCTGATTTTGTTGAGATCACTTCGTGTGTATATACTAAAACAATTATTCTTTTCAATCTCGGTAAATAGTGGCTTTAGGAATATTTACCTCGCTGGCTCGGTAAATATTTTGCCACTATCGAAGATGAACTTAACATCGATGGATCGATGGAGGTAAGCATGTTTTAGCCATGTTTTTAAACTAGGAATTATTTTGAATGAATAATAAAACAATTATTGAATTCGGCTTTCGTATCATATGAAGAATTATGGAGATCTCGGAGGGTGTTATCCCCCTCGGCCTACGGCCTCGACGGATAACACCCTCCTCGATCTCCATAATTCTTCATAAGATACTCAGCCTCATTCATTAATTGTTATTATTATTCATTCAAAATATTTCCCCGATTCTGATTGGCTAAAAGCACACGTTTAATTCACCATAACCAGATACTGATGACCAAATTTGGAAGAATTTTGACTTTAACGAGGAAATGACGTCAAAAATGCAGCGTTTTTGCAGGTTAAGGCACCGTTAACCGAGAAGACCTGGGGACGAGGTTGAGTTGTTTTGGTTGTGAACTTGAAAAAATGGCGGACATTTCACTCGTTTCAAGAGTAAGAACTAGGCGAAAAAATAGCTAAAAACATGGCCAGAACAGCAAGAAGACAACTCGAAGGGCTACATCTGCTATTTGGAGAATATTTGCGGAGCTGGACAAACCTCAACGTACACTATCGAAGATGAACTGAACATCGATGGATCGATGGAGGTAAGCATGTTTTAGCTATGTTTTTAAACTAGGAGTTATTTTGAATGAATGATAAAACAGTTATTGAATTCGGCTTTCGTATCATATGAAGAATTATGGAGATCTCGGAGGGTGTTATCCCCCTCGGCCTACGGCCTCGACGGATAACACCCTCCTTGATCTCCATAATTCTTCATAAGATACTCAGCCTCATTCATTAACTGTTAAATTAACTGTGTCACATTAAAACTAATGGTAAGATACAGCTTAAGCTGCAGCTTGATAATAGTAGCAGTCGATCGATCGAGTCAACTTTTTCACCTTCTTTTTAACTGACAAGTACAAAAAGCAGAAGTTCATGACTAAAGTAAGATTTCGAACCTGCTTAGACTCCAAAGCCGAAGTAAAATTATTACAAAAGATATGATAAAATATTCCTAGTGTCTATTAACTTCCTCTATTACTACCTTTAGTGGACACCGTTTTCCCATCGTTGAGGATCTCGGCTCATTAGATTAAGAGAGGTAAAAACAATAAAAGCTTATTACCCAATGCAATCCCACAATAGCTGATACATTTATACTGACTTTATACCACTTGTCTTCTCTTTGGCCGCTTCTAGAGAACACTACTTTTTCATCTATGGTGACTTTCAGGCTTCCAATAGCTACACCAGACATATGGTAATAGAATTCAAGGCACATGTGCCCTGCGAATGTCAGTGGAGGACTGTACAATTTTGCATTATCTTCTCGTTTTCGTGGACTGGATGCTTCTATGTACATGAAGTAACCTTTAAAGAGATGAAGATCAACATAGAGTAGCAAATACTTAACCAGACAGTGCGGACTGTCCAATTTTGTTACATCATCTAGTTTTTTGTTGAAAAGATATAATGTATAAATGCACACGTCTATAACTTACAAGGGGATACAAGGTGTACGGATAGCGAGAAGAGAAAAAAAAATAACCAATCCCAGAGCGCACTAAAAAAGTTTCAATGTGACTTTAAAAAGGTGACACTGACTTATACAATGAGAATGATCAAAGAAGGGCGCCTTCTTAAAAAAAAGGTGCTAAGACGCCCTTCTTTCGGGATTTGAGAAAAAGAGGAAACGCTACAAGAAATGAACAAAGTCCCCCTTGGATGTAAAGAGTGACTGCAACGTCATCGTATTGCACTAAGTGGCACGAAATTAGATATTTTCGCCTGATACTTTCAAGAGTTAAATACGCAGGCAGCTAAAAAAAGTAACAAAAAAGACAATTAAACCAAGGAAAGTGGCCGTGGCATAAAGTAGAAAAACTGGCAACATTACAGTCAAGCCAGGTCAAGCGTACCCCCCAAGATCCCATTAATGAATTTATTATTCGAAAGTTGAATCCGTTGATAGTTGTAGATTTCAGATTCATCTCTGCATTCTTGCATGCGTAATGAGCCGTGAATTCACACGCGAGGCAGTTACGAAATTTCTACCAGCTCAGTTTCCCTGAATTTGATGTAAATATCTTCTAAGAAATATAATCTATTCAAAGATTTTCAATCTGACCTAATACAGAGAAGTTCTCGTTAGATATTCACTGCTCATTACGCATGCAGAAATGCCGATTTGAATTTGACAAAAGATACGGGAACCACTAACGGATTCATTTTTCAAATAATCAATTCATTAACAGAATCTTGGGGGGTACGCTTGACCTGCTTTGACTATAAAATTCACTAACAATATGTGCAGCGGACTGCTCTTACATTAGTTTAATACATGTTATATTTCTCTTTGCTAATAGTAGTAGGACTGCCTTATAGTAAGTTTCTAGATTTTACCGCACGATCGCAAATTTACAGTTCACCTGTCATGTTTCCAGTGGTGTGATCAAGAGAAGGTCCAGTACCGGAAGAGGGTGTATTTCCTTTGTGTCGAGTCCAGTCAAACTTGTCATCTATGCCTTGCTCGAAACCGCACAAAGATACATCAAAGTTGCATGTCGCTTCTAGGAGAAGACAGTCAGGAGCGTAGCTACCTGTACACACGGTACGCACGTGCATACCTGAAAAAAGTCGTGCACAAAAAAGATATATAATGAATAAATAATAAAAAACAAAAAGTTAATTCTAAAAAGAGAGCAAAATATCTAAATATAATTACAGTCGACTCCCGATAACTCGAACCTTCAAGGGAAATCGAAAAAGGTTCGAGTTATCGGGAGCTCGAAGAAAATAGCCGGGAGTAAGGAAAAAAACAGTTCTTACTGCACAGTGAGTATTCTAATCACATTTAATTGTAAAAATGTTGAGTGAAAATTGAAAGATACTGTTAGATTATAAATCAGAACGTAAAGTAACAAAAGAGCTTAAATAGAGCACGCATTTTACTTTTGGAGAAGTAAAGCTATTTCACGTTAGATTTGTGGCAAACAACGTCAGCCTCCACTTTCGATCCACTAGTAAACTATATGCCTACAACACGTCAATGGGAAATTCAAAATACAATGTTTCGGAGGCAGTACACTCTTTTTTCCCGACTTTTTAAGGGCTCAAAACATGGTTCGAGTTATCGAGGGTAAAATTATATAGAAATGATCTAAGGGGAAACAAAAATTACTTCGAGTTCAGCGCGCGGGAGTTTCGAGTTATCGAGAGTTCGAGTTACCGAGAGTAAAATTGCAGTGAATGTATGACGGAAATCCAGGGGAAATTGATTTTGGTTCGAGTTAGCGCGAGGTTCGAGTTAGCGAGGGTTCGAGTTATCGGGAGTCAACTGTATTTTAAGAGCACAGTTTGCCTTAATTCATTCAGCTCTGGTTGTTTCTTTGAAATATATATTTTTTCTACAACAACGAATTTTTTTTCTCTCTCCACCCAAATGTCGGTTTCCCGAGAAACGAAGTAAATCAATCAGTAGTTGACCGAATCTTGGATAACATACATGACTGTATATATCTAGTGAACAGATGGCAGGCGTTTTTACTAAATCTGTGTTCGAATTCCTAACGGTTTAAACAAGTCGATAAATCCTGGGAGCAACAACGAAGGCCACGGTGACGACGACGGCAATGAGCCCAATAAGTAAAAGAAAAAACAATAAATTTTGCACGTCCAGCGCGCTTTTTTTTACAACTTGTACAAACACCACCGTAAAAAAATCCGTTTTGCGACGTTGTTTGGAGGACGTAAACACAGGGACAAATTCAATTTCTTCGCTGATTCGAACTCGGGTGCGGTCCCCAAGACTCCACGGGGAAGTTCACCTATATTTGCCATTTTAAGAGAGTTGACGCAAATAAACTCGAAAAAGTTATAAAAAAAAAAAAAACGCATTTCGTTCCCGGCCCTCGCCGTCGTCGTTGCTAAGGCATCCTATATGTAAGTGACGGTTCCATTTTGGTTTTACTGCAAACTCATATGATCAAGTGCGGAAAAGTATCCGGATAAGCTGGACAAATTGTTTACACTACAAAACATTGCGAATTTACAAGGCATCGGATTTAGATTTCGGATTCAAATCTATAGAGACTTGACCAAATTGGCACCTTTTTAATTCGGATTCACGCTCTGCATAAGCCTGTACACAGACGTTGTTTTATTTTTCTTTTCGATCTTTTCGAAAATCTTCTTCCCTCACCTACCCCCTTGCACTGGCGGTCAATAAACCCCCTCCCCCGCCCGCGGTTTTTATTATTTTATCACGCGCGTTCGACAAACTTCGAAAAGAAAATAGGTTGATGATCAATGATGATAAAACCGAGTTTTTGCTGGTCGGCACACGACAACAGCTTGATAAACTAGATTCGTGTTCCATTACTGTGGGCAATAATCGTATCAGTCCAAGCCCATGTGTTAGAAACCTTGGATCTTGGTTTGACAGCAACTTAAGCATGACTGATCATATAAACAAGGCTTGTAATGCGGCATTTTATAATATAATTTACATAATTTAAGACGTGTTAAGAAATACCTGTCGAAAGATTAGTTAATTACTTTGGTTCATGCTTTTATAACCAGCCGTCTTGACTATTGTAATGGTTTATTGTTTGGCTTGCCAAAGGCGCAGATCGCTAAATTACAGCGTGTACAAAATGCAGCAGCAAGACTCATTTTGGGCACCGGAAAGTTTTCTCACATTACACCCGCGCTTCATGAGCTGCCCTGGCTGCTGGTTTCTTTGCGTATTGACTATAAGATTTTACTTTTAACTTTTAAATGGATTTTATGGCCTAGCGCCAACTTCTCTTAGCGATCTTATTAGCATAAAATCGAATTCATTATATAATCTTAGGTCTACTGGTAAGCTCTTATTGGACCATCCCAAGGGAAAGATGCTTACAACATTGGGAGCAAGATCATTTTCAGCAGCAGCTCCGAAACTCTGGAATAGCTTACCAGTGGAGCTTCGTCAAGCAACATCACCTAACAGTTTTAAATCTCGACTTAAAACCTATCTTTTTAAGAAGTATTTTTTATAGTTTGTAACTTAGTTTATTTTATTCTCATGGTAATGTATTTTTGTTTTCTCTTAAATATATGATTGTAAAGCGCTATTTATCAGAATATGTAATTTAAAATCATGTATGTCTTTTGTTCGCCATGTCCCAGTGGGACTTTTGCTCTCCAGCACGGCGGTTTTGTACCACGTAAATGGCTAGCTGCAAAGGGCCTATTGGTTTAGAGCAGGCGGTGTGCGTCACGACCCACAAAGGTTCATGGGTAAAACTGTTACTGTGCCTCATTTCAATCGTGACACGGTCGAGTTCGCATCTCGTAAAAAGAGAGATGAATCAAACCCAGGGATCAAAACACTCTTTCCATTACAGAAGAGAACGATTTGGAGAATTTTCAAGATCTCATAGTGGCCTTAGATGCCTGCTATTGGTTTCACAAGACAATTTCAATAAGTTTATCGCGATTTCGGAGACGATCGTGCGATCTAGCCGACTTTGAGCGGCGACTATAAATTTCCTGCTTCTCATATTAAGATTTTATGTTCTGTTTGGTTTATATGTATATTTTTATCTCCTAGTGAAATAGATCTGTAGTTCATACCTGGCTTTGCTTAACTAAAAAAAATTCGTCCATCAGAAGTGTTTATATATTTGATGGACTTTATTACCGGCCAAGGAGGGGGAGCGCGAGCAAACAGCAAGGTGACTGAATCGTCTCTCATAACAGTTTTATTTTCATCGACAAGTTTATGTTATTTCGAAAACAGTGCCCATTTGAAATCCTTATGCGCAAATAAATCTTCTATCAGGCAAGGGGAAAACAGGCCGAAAGAGCCGAACAGCTACAGCACAATCGGAATTTCACCGAAGCTACATCCGCAGAAATAAACCTTGATCTTGTCTGTGCATTCATTGAAGTGAGTGCAGTATATCGATTTTGTTATTAATAAAGTAAAACCTAACCTCAGTTTTAAAATCCTGTATGATGTTGTCTGGATCTTCGGTAATAGTTTTCTGTTTTGGTAGAGATTTATAGCAATTTATTCCCTCACATAAGTTTACATAAAGATTTGCATACACATACCACACACTCAATGCAAATTATTTTAAAGTCACGCTTTCAGTTTCCGCACTGGGTTATGAAAAATGTTTTCTTTCCAACGGTTATTACAATATTCAAACTTATTTACCTTTTCTGGTTTAAAATAGAGCAAACTCTTCCTGGATTTGCGTTACTCGCTTCACGTCGGCTTCCGCTTCGACATGTTTTCTCAGCCCGTTTTCCCGGGAGTTTCGCCACTTGGCCGAGACGATGTCTTAATTCCAAGACACTTTCAACGGCTCATAACGGGAAAACTAACAGGGGCAGACCCGGGTAGACCCCGAAATTTGCAAAGAAGAAAGGTTGAAGTAACAAGATGGCCAAAATAATTCGATAAAACTGCTAACAGTAACCAGCAATGAATCCAAGAAGAACGGCAAAAACAACACTCAAATCATCATGGCGGCCTGCACATGACCGAGCAGTTCAAACGTGTCACAAAAGCTCAAAAAAGCAAAATATTTAAAAGTAACTTGACTGCTATCAAGATAAAATGTTCCAACAACTTTCCACAGCAGTGTAGTGTCGAAATTACCAACACAAGCTTGGAATAAAGCGACAATTTCTCCACATATACCTCTGAAAACGGCTTCTTCCAAGCGCGAAAATCACTCTACAAATGACACATTCTGATTGGTCGAATCTCGTGACGCACACCGCCTGGGTTTAGAGTAAAATAAGAGCAGCGTGAGAGCCTCGCGCGCGAACCTCACACGCTCACCGTCTGTCCGTTTTCCATACAATCAGTTCGTTCTGACCAGGGGGTTCAAAAACGAAGGAACAAAGGTTAGAAACTGCGCTGCGATTCTTTCGCAACTGAACACGCCAACGAATGGTAAATAATCACGGTAGGGAAAATCGGAAATGACTCGTTGGAAACATAACTTGACAACTTGTTAACAGCTTACATCAAAGTTTAGTCAATGGGAATTGCTCGTGGCTGGAAGAAACGGGTAATTCGAACGAGTATAACGTGTGCAAAACGGACAGTCCCGTATTTTTAGCGTCTCTCCCCAGTCTCACTCTCCGTTTTCAGCTCTCAATAAGAATTTTATCAGTTTTTCTCGAGGGCTCCCCTGACGGCCCCTGCATGTTCATTGTCATTTACAAGGGGGGAAACGTTTTTTTACAAGGCTTAAAAATAGACATTTTTGAACTCATTTTTTCTTACTAGCACTCCGATTTCGATCAAAATTGAAACAGGGTGTATATATTTCACCCTTTGTGAACCATTTGATGCTTAAAAATTTGCGGGCACTCAATACATTTTTTCATGCCAGTCAAATGAAAATGTGTACCTGAGACAAAATAGTAATTTTTCGCAACTTTTGTTCGCCTCTATCTTTCTTTTAAACAATGTCATTGGGGCTATACTAAGCAAGAATGTTGGATGGTTCCTATAGATTGTATTGCTTTACGTTTTACAGTCAGTTATAGAGCAGATTAACGATTTTTAGTTTACAAAAACAGACATCGTGCGATTACCGGTTAATTTGTGCAAATTACTGCCCCAAATATAACTTGGCAGGAAAATCTAATACGACGCTTTACAGCAAAATAAATTGCTTCGATGGGATTATTAATAGATAACTGACACATTACATACCATCAACAAAGCAATCAATGCGAGAAACATTTCAGAGCCAAGGTCAAATCAAACACAAGTCACCATGTAACAAGATTGGTGCATGTCGTCGCATTCAAATCCCTTCTCTCATTTTCATTGCATATCTAATATCTAGATTTAGCCAGGGCTAAAAGCGAAGGTCCCATTAATAAATTTATGATTTAAAGCAAACAATAAACTTGTAATCCGCAAATCAGTTAACTTAAGGGCACGTTCGTGTGACTTTTGAGGGAAAGGCTAAGTGATTTTAGAGTGAAACAAATCTTGCATCGAGTTGATAGCTTTATATGTACACCCAAAAAATAGCACTGGCAATCATCTTCGGTCACATTTAAGAGCAATAATGGCTCTTGATCACAGTAGATTAGGAGTGGCGGGTTCTTGGAAAACAAATCAGATCGAATATTTGCGTTCGACAAGTTTACTTTACAAAATCTTGCCAACAAATCTGGGTGCGTGCAAACCAACCTTTTATACTTTTTATACATCACATCTGAGGTGAAAGAGTACTATGGGGCGCTGTTTTTATCATACAGACCTCAGACAATTGGCAGTCAGTTTCACAATTTTTCAAGACAAATTGCATTCATTCTAACCTGACATCAGGCGCAATTTTAGCGGTTCTCATACATTCTCTCCAACGGCTAACGCTAAAATTGGGCCTGATACAAACTCTCTCACGTTTGTGGTCGTTACGGCCAGATTTTGGCCGTAAGGCTGATTGGCTGTCAGAACAATGCCACAAGATCTGATTGGCCGTCGGAAACGCCGGAAGTTGAAAGCGCTTATTCCTCGCGTGGTTGTTTTCGTGAATGATCTGCCGTCGGCGGAGAGAAGGATCGATTTTGCTGTCTTTTTTATTGTTTAGTTGTTTTGTGCTCTTATGGTAGGAAAATATGCCTTAATATGTGCCATGGAAATTCAGAAAATTCATATGGTTGTTCATATCTTCTCAGGATTTGCTTTGGTTACGGAACTAATGTGAGTGTATCGCAGTGTTGAATCCCTCTGCAAGTTGTTGACCGCTAACAAGGTGCCTTTTGATTTACCAACAAACGAGTGCAAATCAAAATACTGTCGTGGTCTGTGTTGTTCGCGACCTTTCGGTTTGCGACTACTAGGTTGAGCTGGTGCCAAAACGTTCGGGTGATTCTTTAATCGAGCTTGTTCTTGGACCATTGCGGCAAAGTCTTTAAAGCTAGGATAGGCATCGTCGTATTTCTCTGCATGCTGTACTATCCGCTTCTCCCATTTCGAGCGAGGAGAATGGGGTAAGTTCTCGACAATAGGGCCTATCGCGGTTAGGTAGTTCAGGCACCTGAGTGTTGGAAGTAAATCCAACTGACTGCATGTTCACGTCAGCACATACGTCGGCGAAATCCTGAAGCTTGTCGCTGTCTTCTTCTCCAAATTTGGCTGCTGTCTGAAGTCGTACTAAGAGAACGTTAACAATGGGAATTATCGCTAAGCTCAGACATTTTGTTCCCCGTCAGGTACTTCTCACTTTATACCACTCTTTAAGTTTACATCATACAGTACCTGGCCGATCAGTTCTGGGTCAGATGGAAAAGAGAGAATCTGCAGAACCTTAAGAGCAGATCGAAGTGGCAGAAACTCGAACACAACCTCTCTGTCGGTTACTTAGTTCTGATTAAGGAGGACAACACAACTAGAAACGACTGGTCGCGGAAGGATTTCGGAAGTAACGCGGAGCGCCGACAGCAATGTGCGGAGGGCCAAAGTGACTTTATGTAGAGCGGGAAACGCGAAGACCTGCGAACGACCAATTTCCAGTTTCGTCATTCTACTGAAACGGGAAGACGAAGCCTAATTTTGCGGACAATACAAAGTGATTCCACGGACTTGATTAATATAATGTTGACGGAAGCAAGGATTTTCAATCCTTGGGCGAGGAGTGTTGTGAATTCGTACATTGCGTTACGCTCGTTTGTATTTTTGTTTAATTTTTACCAGTTTTGAAATTTATCGTTATTATCACGGTTGTCTAGCCTCGGAGTTTTTAGGCTGCGTAGCAAGCGTTTCCGTTTGGTTTCGTAGCAAAGAAAGACCGAGGAACGGGATTCTCGGGTTTTGGCCGCGCGAGAAATGAAACAAGAGCCAAAAAATGAAAGTGGGGGGAGGGGGAGGGGGAGGAAGGAAACGCTTGCAGACAAACCCTTAGATTTTGAAAACATAGCAAGAGATTGTGTTACTTTGACAAAACCACCCCTCCCCTCCCCGCTGAACGCCCGATTTCTTGGTACCCCTTCTGAATCTGTCCGGCATAACCCAAGGAACGTCTGTGCTAATTTTGGTGCTAGAACTCAAAAGTGCGCAAAACGGTCCTTTTTTTGTCGCGAAGCCACTGTACTAATACGAGAACTGCGGGGTGAAGAATTATATGAAAGAAGATCATCGCAGTTATAGACGCAACTTTGTTTCTTGTTCACAAATCGTGACTGAATAAATTAATAAGACTTTTTTATTTATAGAAAAGATCAAAATAAAAAACCTGACAAATGCATATATGACGGCTTATTATATGTTTACGTCTGTTTATTTCTTTGTTAAATCTTTCGCTTGCTCTGCTCACAATTAGAAAGTCAGCTATAGGGTGTCAAAGAGACTCAGTGCTTTATAATTCATTACTGGAAAGTGAATCAGGCTTAAGCTTGTCAGTAGTACAAAAACTCGAATAACTTATTAAAGATACTTGAAGAAATCGCAAATCTTTACTCGGTTTTGTTAAATGCTTTATCTTTGAAAGAAAATTAAGAAGTTTTCCTTTCTCAGGAAAGAGGTTACACTGTTTACAGCGAAAGTGGCCAGAACTGGACATATACTTTCGTTCCCCCAATATATACAGTACATTAAAAAACAGTAGTAACTGACTCAACTTGATTTTGCATCCTAATAAAACCCTTGTCTTGATTGGCTTGATCATTGAGCGTAGCCATTTTGTAAGTGAGTGTTTAAAACTTATTCGTGATATCCTGAGTATATGGCCTTCCTTAGGGGTTGCTAAATTTGTTATTTCAAAAATAACATTTTTTTTTTCACAACCATAATTAGACGAATATGCCTATTCGCAATGCTAATGACTGTACAGAAGATTTTCGCCTAAATGTTAGCCTGTGTACAAACCCACCCTCCCCTCAGGAAAAATCGGAGAAGGGTCCCCTTTTCCGATTTTTCCAGAGGGGAGGGGGGTCTATGCACAGACTACCTAAATGTTAATGCAGCAGGAGTTATTTCTAATGAGCATTTCAATTTTAATGTTATTCGTATTTGCATAGTTTTAGCTAATAACTAAAAAAATGATAAAAAAGTGATGTTGTTTTTGATCATGTTGATTGTTTCCAATGGGGGGAAAGTTAACAATGAGTAAAAATCCCATCGTCCCGACTAGCTGTCCCGGCACTCGGAGGATATCCTTCTCCCTACCTTGACAAATGGCTTCAGTGTCTTTAACAAATTCATCGATTAATTTCCTGGCCCTTTCCTGCTTCTTATTTATCTCGTTCTTTTTTTCGTTTATATAGTTGGAGTAATCTGCAAAAATGTAGTAATAAAAAGGATAGGAATTTGTACTCTCTCCAGTTTAATGAAAATGTTAAAATTAGACTGCAAATGTCCTTAAAACAACAACGAAGACAACCTAAAACAAAATCCTTGATTTCTACCAAAAAAGAAACGTGTAAAACGGGCTTATTTCAACACAACAATGTAACAACAATGCGTCCGTTTGCGCGTAGCTTAAGGACTACAACGTTGTTGACCAACGACTCCCAACATTGTTGAATGTCATGTTGCGTCCCTTTGCACAACCTGTTGCATGTTGTTGCGCAAAGTTTGAAACAAGCCAAACTTTTAGCGACTTGCAAACGGAGTTGTTGGCTAACAATGTTGCGTCCGTTTGCACGGGGCTTAACAGTTCATTTTAGGAAATAAGAATTGCAAGTTACTCAAAAGGAAAAAATGACATACTAGACCACTTATACCTGCGTTGAACACCTTCCCTATTTATTAGTTTATTTTATGTATCGAAATATATGAAATGACTCATATTTTTCATATATTTCCATTCATGTCATTTCTACCATCGGGTATATTACGAACTTACAATGGCCTGCTCTCCAGACTGTTATGTCCGAGTTAGCCTAAATTTTTTCAGGTTCCTTTTCAACCGCTCAGGTTGTTTATTCAACTGTGAGGATCATTTCCACTTTTATAGTCTTTTTTACGGTAATAAAGAAAAATCTTATAAGGCTTTCGCTGAAATCGTTTCAGTGATTATTTTCAACCTTCATTTTCAAGAAAAACATGGAAAACATCCCCTTTTTGTTTGCACCGCGATTTAATGAGCTTTTACAGTCAGGGGAGGGGGAACTTTCAGGGGCACCAAAGGACACTTTTCTCATAGAGAATAACGTCAAACATGTAACAAAGCAATATAGGCGGCTTCATTAATATCAGAGTGCGTACAACTATTATTTGAAATTGCTCACTTAATTTACAGTTATGCTAGTCATTACCTTGAAGGTTTAAAGCCTGCTGTTCTTTTATCAGCGTTTGCAACATGATAGAGAGAACAGTGATCATTGTTCTCATGACATCCATCTTGACATCTGTAAAAAACGACGGTGCACACGGTTTGTTTTCAAATGCTTCTCTTTGACAAAAAGATTTCAAAGATATATTAGACCATGTATATTACTAGTAAGAAATACGTGTCTCGCACACCCTCGTGAAACTCGACAGCCGGACGTAACCCGCTTTTCGACTTGTTGAAGGCCTGTTCCCTACAGGCAGCTTCTAAGGGGACTCGGTATAAGGCTGCAGCGGAAATTTTCTTTTACACAGCCCGACCTTCAAACATGTCTTTATTCTTTTATTTCTGTTAATTATATGCGTAAATCGTCGAATAGATTGTATCTAAATCTCGAACTACTGATTTCAGTACCAACTACATTGTATGAAACGGCCTCCTGTTTCCAGAGGCTGCGAAATCATCTAACAAGCATCAGTTTCCTTTCTTAGAAAATGTCACCTTCAAGGTACGCTTGCCTTGGAGGGTATGACCGACCAAGCAGTTGAATGAATCCCGGATTATTGATATACGACTGATCTGTTGCGCAATTTCGGAGTCATATGTTTGAATAGTTACTGTTGTTCACGTGAAATAAAACTTGGAGACAATACCCTGAATAATGAGAGACTTTCCCATTAGTTCACAGAAAATTGCCGACAAAAAATAGCGAATTGTAGCCCTCATTTTACGGCCTTACAAGATATTAATAATCTTGATGCATAATAATCAATTGTTTTTTTCTGGCAATCGGCTAAATCTTTCTCCATGATCTTTCACGTACATTTTTAAAAACCGTGCGCCATATCGAACAAAACAAAGAAAACAAGCTTCCCCTAACGTCATCCGGTGTATCTGTACTCTGATAGATGATGGGCAACGACCAATCAATAATATAATATTGAACTGGATTCGTTTTGTTAATTATACCAGGTGGTGAATACTTGTTTTTTACAATGACCTGATCGGAAAGAAAAAGGACCGGTACTCATACCTCCCTCGTACCGCTTGACTTTATAATGACTTTTCGAGGATTTGCGCTAGTTTAGGCATTATTTAAGTTCCAAACGCTACTTTTCGTCTCTGCTTCTTCTTTTTTTCTTTATCTAACAGTTTCTTCGAAACGTTTTTAAACGTCTTCTTTTGCTCCAAGTAGAATAATGGGGTGAAAATTTTGCAAAACAGCGAGTCTCTTGTAGCGATGACACACGATGGCAACTATTGTGAAGTTTTCTTGCAGTTTAGGCATTCTCAATTTTCTGCAATGTTATTTATTAATAAACTATCTATCTGCGTTTCGATACTAGGCTGAAGCCACATGCAAAGTAATGAGTGCATCTTTTGGCAAAGGTGTTGTGAATTTCTCCTGAGGAGATTCCAAATACCGGGAAACTTGTTTTGCTTTTGTCTTTCGGCCTTTTTAATGGGAAGGTTTCCACCCTCCGATGTTCCAATATGAACTTGATGCTTTGCAATCCTGAAAAATTGTGCTTTGGGTTTCTGGTTTCTTTAGGTTTAGCGCATGGACGATAAAAAGAACATTTCCTTTAACACTCTCAAGACGTTTCTTTAGAGAAGGTTAAAGAATTCTTCAGCTACATTATGTTTTCGAAGGCCGCTCTACATCTCAGGTGTCTGGTTTCTGCGTCCAATTTTTACAACGATGGCGTCTTGTAGGCTTTTTTTGTCCTCTTAAAACTTTTTAACTTCTTTTTTCTGTATACCTTCAGTTTCTTTGGTTTTTCATTCACTTAATTCATCCGCGACTTCTCTAGATGTGCACCTAAAGTGATCACCAAAAATGACTTCCTTGTTGGTTCAGGTTGCTTATTTTTATAGTTTTATTGAATTCTTCAGCAACATATAAGTCAAATCGAAGTAAGATGTTTCACTCTAAAACTACTTAGCTTTTCCCTCAAAAGCCACATGAATGTGCCCTTAAGTTAACTGATTTGTGGATTACAAATTTAATGTTTGATTTAAATTATATATTTATTAATGGGAGCTTTGCTTTTTAGCCCTGGCTAAATGTGTATGTTAGAATTTAAAAAACACAACTTCTGTAAGTTTGCTGAAAAACTCCGAATATTTTAGAAGAAAGGAACGATTGTTGGCTTTTCTTGAGCTTTAGAAATTTCTAGGCAATATCTGCTCCTTCCAGCAGTTATTGCAGCAAAAAAAGTCGTCGGGTGCGACTGTTCAATTACAATTGCACACATAAAGAATATAATTTTACATAGGTCCTACACATGCAGGCACATATCTACAGCCGCATCAAACAACGAACGGCACACATTAATTTGAGTCTAATTTGCGATTTAAAAGCATAAAGCATACAGTGAGTATTTATACCGCCTAGCTAACACTGTTTTGTTCAGCCATATTTATGATTACAAATATCCACTCTGGCTTTTATTCGATTTCCGTCAAATATATTCTTTAAAAAAAATAAAACATTTTGCTCGACAGAACTCGCTTGAATTGTTTTAAGTTTGCCTAAGACTAATATGACAGTACTTTATTTGCGACAACTCGAGTCTTTAAAAGGAAATACTGGTTTAAATAGTTAGCCACTACTAAGTTGAAATCTTCCCTAAAAAAATACATTTTGTTATTATGTTTATGCAGTTTCTTCTGGAGCTGGAGTATTTTCTCAAATGTAACTGTCTGAAGAGATGCGATTCTAAGCGCACCCTTTACTAGGGTGATGTTTCTTTTTCTTCAAACGTTTCAATAAAATGACATAAAACCTTGTTAATCTACATTATAAATGAATTAAGATGTCTTTCCGAGTTATGATCCTGAGTATGTTTACTTCCGTAGGCTACTGAATTTGAAAAAAAAGTAGATTTGTTCACAAAGCGGAGACTAAGGCTCTTGCAGCTGCTGTTCATAAAATTCCTTGATCTATAGGGAAACAAAGTGCCAAACATTAAATTATGATGTCAGACAGATATTCATTGTTCAGACATTTTGTTTCAAACAATATTTTCTCATCCTATGAAAACCACCCTATATTTTCTTAACTCTCTTAATACATGTTGTAGTTAACTTTTTATCGTAGGTAATTTTTCTTTTTCTTTTGTTTCTACTTGATCAGCATACATTACCATACCCCAAAACAATTACCTGAGATAAAAAGTTAACTACAACATATGCATAAAAACGGGAAAACACAGAAAGGTTGTATGTACTTATTCGTCGGCAAATGGTTCTTTGAATTAGAGAAAGTCCTCATTAAAGTAGCCTAAACCCTAATTAGCCTGCAGGTTGCTTAATCGTACTAGCCACGGGAAACTTCCCAAGCATTAGTTATTTAATGTCAGAGAGGTTTTAATTATTAAAAAAAAAATGATAAGAGTAATAACAAACGTTATTGAAACAACAAAACACTTTAATAATAATAATAATAATAATAATGAAGTCTTTATTCATAAAAGATAAAAATTGACATCTTCTGTTACAAGTAAGTGGGAGAAGTTTATTTGACACATACCTCGTATGAATTTTACAAGGTGGCTGTCATCTCTTGATGTGTAACATTATTGTGGAAATAGTTTCATGTAGAACAGGCATGTCTCTTTCACCTTTTACCTTGTTTATATAACCATGACTCCCCTTAAAATCTTCACAGCCCTCCGTTACGAGTATGAACCCTCCGACAGTATTTGTAATTATAGGACGACATTAAAAAATAGTCGATTCTGAGCCTAAAAGAGTGCTTTTCAGTCTCTAAAACAACTTTACAAAAACAAAATTAATTTCAATTCACACTTTTTAAATGCTTCAAGTAGAAGAAGACTATCAAGCATCTAACACATTGATGCTTTCTCCAGAGTTCTTCTTGCAAACATCCATAACTATAAGGCATTAACATCTGCCTGTAACTTTTGTTTTTGAGGCCGCATTTTATAGCATCTGCACAAGATTAGCTGCTTAAGGAAACGTCCACAAAAGAAGTTTCAAGAGGTTTGGCGATACCGTACTGCCGCATTTATAATCGCATGCCTAATAATCTACTGGTGCTCTATTAATACCTCCTCACGTCCTCGATTTCAACCATAAATATCTAGAAGTGGTTCTAGAACCACTCCCTTATGCCGAATCGTGGAGTCATAAAGGGCTCCAAACTTAATATTGTTCAAAGTCACTAGCATTGCTATTTTTTAAGGGGCACTTTTTCAAAATCACTACAAAAAGTAAGGCTTACAGCCCCCCCCCCCCCCTCCCGGGGGAGACTCTCTATAATGGCCTATACGAGGAGGCTCCTCTTGAAAAGGGGTACCTTTCACTAATTGAATTGCATGGAGGGTAACAAACGCATGGAACCTAATTCGTCATCCAAACATCACGCACAGTGGTTTTAAAAAAGGTGGTCTCCAGCTTAATAGGGAACGTGCAATTTTCTAAGAATTTTCAAGAAAATGTAGGTTGGAGTAATGTGCTTTCCTCGAATACCTTGCGAATGGAGAGGGTTAAAACCAAAATTAGAAGTTCTAGTGTATCAAATGATAAGGGTGCAGACCCTACCCAAATTTTACCACCTAAGCGTGGTTTGAAATTAGCTTCTCTTAATACTAACAAGTTGACGACTCACATAGACGAGCTTAGCGTACTTTTAGCAAATAATGACACAGATGTTTTGTCAATTAACGAGACCAAACCCATTAAAAATGCAAGTGATGATGAAGTTCACATCCCCGGATATGACATAACTCGCCGTGACAGGATCGTAAAAGGCGGAGGTGGGGTATGTTTTTATGTTTTCCCTGCTGTCGCCACCTAAGAGACGTGACGTAGCAAATTAATGAGGTTCTTCCGTCTTTGTTCCATATATCCTCAGCATCTTTCATGTAGCCTATAGGTTGCCTTAGTATTATTAAGTTTCGGTAATGGAAGTGTATGGTACCATGGAAATTGAATATTTAACGGAAATGATTGGTGATTTATGTAAAATTAAAAGGTTGATTGCTTAAAACATATCCTCAATAACGCAGAAAGACAAATTCTACTAAAATTCTACATTAACTGTCTTCAATCTATAGTTAAAAGCAGTGTAATAAACAGCACCTGCCGTCTTTTTAACCTCTAATTATAAAAGAAAAGTTTTACGTTCTAAAACAAAAACTTTACTTTATGCATCTTTCTCACTTGCTAACAGGAGAAAGAACTCCGCAGGATCGTATTCTTCATCAAATCCGTGATTTTGACTGAAAGGACTGTAACAAGTGTTTCATTTCAGTTGTGTTGTAAAATTGGAAAGAAACAAACCTTTCGCTAAGGTAAGGGTACATTTTCAATCTCATCTCTTTGGATAGCTTAAAGTAACAACAGGTTACTTTGAAGGGATAAAATTTCTCACACACCACCAGAGGGGTGCTTTTCGCGTTTTCGACTTGCCACCATTGATTCATTTGACAGAGTACACAAGAAGATTTGCGAGTTGACATCGTTTTGAATTTCTTTGGCCAGACCTGTGACATACGCGGGAAGTTGTTTAAGTTTTGTTACATACGACAAAAAATCGCAAAACGCCGAGTGAACAGGATGAACGAGCAAAGAAGGGGGAGGGCGATTCGCAGGGAAAATCCACTAGTTTCAAGTTTCGCTATTTTTATGATATTTAGTGGTTAAATAAATTTATGGTAATTCGTGCCCGGATTCGTGCAGGATAGAAGAAATTTGAACCGTTGAAAATTCGATCTACTGTGGTTAATAACGCATATAGACAAATTTGCCTGACATTCTGCTATCAGCTGCGATATTTATAACTGAAGCTTCCCTTTTATTACCATTTTTTTATAGTTCCTATCAGTTTTAAAAAAGGCTGAGAAAAAGGAATTCAAGATTATAATCCCGAAAGCCACCTTTAAAGGTATTTGGTATTTGACAACTCTTTTAATGAGAACAGAAGCAGATGCGCGAAGCGCAGCGGAGGACAATACTTAAAGGTCAGGGCGGATAAAGGTTGGGCAATGAAACGAGCGCGTCCGAGCAAAAAGGTGTGATGCAGTGGACTGGGATCAAATTATGAACTACAGTTTAAAGAGACGGCAAACGAAGGAATCTCTGGAAAATGAGTTATGAATTTAAAGGGTTTCGTTAATAGATAGATAGATAGATAGATAGATAGATAGATAGATAGATAGATAGATAGATAGATAGATAGATAGATAGATAGATAGATAGATAGATAGATAGATAAATAGCCTTTATTTTAAAACGATAAGTATTATTCATAAAAACAACTTCGGCGAGTTCCTCCTTGTGAAAAATACATCAACGACTGCCAAAGTTCGCAAAATAGATTTATCATAAGATGACAGCCATCTTCGCCTACCAACAAGCTCGGATTTCGCCAGCAAAACGTGAACATCGTAACTAAAATTCATACCATCCTCCTGGACTTCTTACGAACATTTGTGTAAGTTAAGCCATTATGTGGGCTTGAAAACTCTTTGGTCCTTGTTCCCACCAAGAGTCTCTTGTTCCCACTGATTTTCAACGAATAACTGAATAAACAAATTGCACTGTCACTCCTCTCTCCAACTATACTCAAACAAAACTAGTAGTATATGGCGTGTTTGTAACCAATCAATAAAAGCGTTTGCTTTTCTGTGCCGCACGTTTAGAGAATTTTTGCTGTTAATCACAACTCAAACTTTTTTGACAAACTGTTTGTTTTTTGGATAGTATTAAGGTGGCTCCGTAATCAATACTGGAGCATTTAGCTGTGACAAATTTTCCGTCACAACTTTTTCGTTTTTAACCCGATGGCTGTGAAACTTTGCAAAGAACAACAGATATTATTCGGCAATAGTACGAAATAGTCCGATTTCGTTGATGGTAAATATTTCTTGAGAAATTAGCGCTTAAAAGGACCCTACTGTTAACAAAAAATCGCTTCTAGTAAAACATTTTGCCGATATTTTTTTACTGAAATTTCTGTCATCGGCTTTTATTGATATAATAATTATGCCGCAGAAATTTGAGAAAAATCGTTGGAGCAGAAGTCCGTAACCAAAAGTCGCTCAAAGTCAGCTGTGAAATTGTTTTGGAATTTCAAAAATAAATTACTATCAGGTAGAAGAAGACACCAGTTCGAAAGGTTTTCGGTGAGCGAAGCTAACCGAGAAGGAGTCCACCGCTCGACTTGTGACTTTTTTCTTTTTCATTTTTTCTTTTCTTTGCTCTTTAACTGTTTCACCCTTTTTTATGCTTTTTTCCCTGACTACGGAGCCTGATCCTTGGCTACACCGCCATTTCATATTGGAACCTTTCTCCCTTCCCGAGTTAAACAAGTTGTTTTCTTGGAATAATATTCCAGTTGAACGTGTTGTATTGCCTTCCAAAATATAGCATACACTGAAATTAGAGCTTGGCTGCTAAAAGTTCCTGCCAGTAATGGCCATCTGTCAACTTTATAGTGCCTTGCACTTGAAAGATTAGTCAAAATAACAACAAATTGATTTAAAATATCTTGTTCTCAGTGATCAGGTTGAACGATCAATTAGGCTATCAAAATACAAAACGAAGCGGACCTGAAATAATGCACTTTCCGTGTACTACCTGACCATAGACAAACAATGACGTTAGTTGACACATTCTTCTCCCTCATATGACATTTGTCAAAATTAGCCCTATGTTTAGGCAGGTTTGAGCAGCCAGCTGCTTTGCTCTTTTAACGCTCGAGGTTTCAACTCATCTTGAGGAACTTGTTTCGTGGGTATGAAGAACAGGAACTCCATTTGTATTTGGAGCCTTTTTATGCCGTGTTTGGTGTCCGTTAGGCAGCCTTCATCGAGTATTTATATTGTATTAAGAAAGTGTCATTCTCAATAATCGTCCAAATAATCTCACGTCCTCTTGCCTTGTTTCTTTAATAATAAGGACGGTTAATTCAGATTTAACCTTTCTTTTAGTTTTAAGCTTCAACAAACTGAAAGCATACCATGGGTTGCCTCGGATAGGCAAGTCGAAATTTTAACTCTGCTGGCTTCTAAAACTGTCCCAATCTCCCCGAGTTGTTTTGCCTCCGCAGTACAAGTTTAAAGTTCGCATAAAAATGGTTAAATGAGAGTTTTCAGAGGGCAGCTCGTCCTTAATTATTCGGAACACCCTGTAGCCTTGGGTATCCTTGACCACATAAATGGTCCCTACAGTGCTTTACAAAGCGCCGTCATCGAGGCTCACATTTGGTTTATAGATATATATTTTTTCCAAACGGATTTAATTTGACAACTTCGGCGTCATTTGCCCCAATTATCGGTAAGATGTGCTAACCATGACAAGATTAACTTTCTTATAAGTCATGTTACAACTCGGCTGAGATAAACAACGAATGTAACGGGGGTACTGACTACCCGAAAGTAAAAAATCCAGGCAGCCATTTACATATGTTTGTTTCACACAGAAACAAAAGAAAAGAATGAACAGGTTTTCAATAATTAGCAGAATTATAAGTTAAATAGTAGGCTTACAATAGCACTCGATTATCATTATGATAATTTTGCTAAACAAACTAGGTGAATTTTACTTATTAGAAAAAACAAAAATAATGCTTTACCTACCAACAGCATTAACTCCGAATTGTAGTTCGACAGCTAGTGGAGTTTAATTGATCGCGAATAGACGGTATATAAATGTTCCACCGTGTTATTTGCATTCGAGCCCAAAACGTCATCTGCAGCAGACAGAGATGATTATCACTCACCTGCGTATATAACAGTCAAAGCTCCCTTAAGCGTACACCCTCGACAAGGAAAAAAAAGGGTCCGCAACTTAAGCTGGCCTCTTAAGGAAATGATTTTTGTGCGGTGGAGTATGAACTAGATTTTGTCAAGGCGACCATTCTGTGCTCTTACGAGACTCACTTCCTTTAAAAGGGCTCCGACTGAAAAAGACAAAATAGTATTACCATTGCTTCTTTGCAAAGGAAAGAAAACTTACTAGTGGGAACTCTTGAATCAACGTGTTTTTTTTTAACCCTATAACTTCCGGGAGGGTAAAGGCCTGTAGTTATGCTAAAAAGACGTCAAGTAGGGAAGTCAGCAAAACCAAAGAAATAAAAAGATTATATGCTCATATTCTTTTTAAAACAGGTGTAAGAGGAAACATCATTTATCCATTTCTTCAATTTTTCCGAATGTGGCGTCATTGATATTTAGCAAGGCACATGATGGCAATTAGCGCGTCTAAAACAGGGGCAATTGGGACGTAAAATTTTGTTTATGCACAACGCGACACTATAAGACAATTTAACAATTTGTGGGCTTCCTTAGCTATTTCAAGACGGATCTTGCAGTTATTGCCAGAACCAAAATTGAGTGGTGTTTATCTGCTTAATGGAACGTGGTCAATTGACAGATGGTAACGGGTGATCATCTTTTTCTTTTCGATTTTTCCGCATTAACTTTAGAAAGATCTTCCACTGCTAATAAACCGTCGAAGACTATATAAATAATCGAAAATGAATATTGAAAGAGACCCTCGCCCCCTCCCCTCTACACTATCGTACTACTTAATCGCTAGGACTAAATTCTCAAGTCCTAATAGGGAAGATATGCCAACCAAAAGAGTGAGACTGAGCTCTGTAACCTGTGGTTAAGCTTGCGCTTGCTTACGGGTTTATTGATATCCGTTATAATCTTTTAACCACCCTGAAACACTAGTTTCTTCGCTCACTGAAGTACGTGAACAATGAAGTTTTTGAATGAAGTCCTCAGACAGAAGTTTCAGTCAAAAACCAGGAAACCATCTTACGCAAGCTGCAGTGACAGCGATTCAAAAATAGCTTAAAACCCGTCAAATTGGTTATACTTGGCACAACACAAAATATTCCATGACGCAATCCAAAAGATCGGAGATACCTAATTTAAGACGTCATCAGAGATATATAATCCTGTAATTGTTCAACTTCACAGCAATGAGATTCAGACCATTTCAGCGTTTAAAAGTTAAAGGATTCGCATTTCCCTGTGTGTATGGGAGACATCAATGTTTACAATTACAAACATTGTTTTTGCTATTCAAATGTTAACGAGTGAAACAAAACAATCTTTTGTTTCAAGAACCAATGAATGCGCTTCCGGTTGGAAATTGATATCTTCAATAGGTGACGTCAGCGTGATTATCGCAATTCTGACTGTTCATCGCTCTACCATATGAAACTTGAAAACAATTCTAGGGAATAATGAGGACGCTCACTTATAAACACAAAATCTGGGGGAAAATTTGTGATATCTAAAGCCCCATTGAATTACGTTCCGTCTTTTCAATGTCCTTGAAACCAAGAAGAGACGTTCATTGATGCTTAATCTCGGGATTGTCAAGTTTTTTAAAAAAAATAGCGAGCAGTTTTTAAATAACCGTGAAATTTGTAGGCGTGGACCAAATTACATGTTTTACAAAAATGGTAAAGAAAGCAGCCGAACGTAGGCTAATCAAATTCCTCTTTCTCGCAATCGGCCAAAGCAATCCCCCTCTTCTTCCGCACAAGAGTTTCAGATGGAATCAAACCACCATGAGATGAAACAGCATTTCCAAACCTCATCATTTTTTGTAGATATCAGCTAATTATGTCGATAGCATGTTTATTCACTGTTTTTTTCCCCTTAGGCGATTTCTGAATAAAACTCCTAGTACCGAGAAATAAAAAAACATAATGGCGTCATTATGTTGCCATGGTAAATCTGATGTCAATAAAACATGTTTCATAACAAATTTTCATCTTTATACAGTGCAGCCGTGTTAACTTTTTTGCGTTATCTTTGTTAGTGCTGACGCGGTAAACGCTCAAAAAGGGAGGTATACTCCCTAAAAAATCCAGTCGAGCCACCTTAAACAACATGTTGTACTGGCGACCCTACGCGACGATAATAGTTCGAACTGTACCAGATGGTTTCTTGGCGGGACTGCCACAGTTCACTGTAAAACAAAAAAAAAGAATAAATGGTGTCTACAGGTCTATTTTCTTAGAATACGGGAAAAACACTATTAGTTAAATCTTATCCTCGTGGACCTCCTCCTTGACTCTATTAACCCAGAAAAGCCTTTGCAAAACGTTTGTTTGGACACAGAGGCTTTTTTCTCTTTGAAACCCGCGAAAGCGAGTCGCGAAGCGGCGTGAAAAAAAAAAATCTTTCACCTACCAGCACGTTGGCACTTCTCTCTTTATGCTTCTCCATCGCCGCCGATGAGCGAGGAGACCTCTGGCATCCAGGATAGTGACTGTATGATTGATTTTACATTACTGCGCTTAAAAATTGCCTCAAACATTTCTTGCACCCAAACGACACTCGTTTTCGCTTTCATGTCACCAGTTGATTGTTTCCCGTTGTAATTACAGCTGTGATTGGTTTGTTGGATTGTTTGCGGCTTTTGTAATCGGTCAATCTCCTCTCAAGAGCCCGTTTTCTCC
The DNA here is from genome assembly GCA_942486035.1 of Porites lobata. Lineage (NCBI taxonomy): Eukaryota > Metazoa > Cnidaria > Anthozoa > Scleractinia > Poritidae > Porites > Porites lobata. The sequence goes on from CALNXK010000413.1 coordinate 136,834, forward strand.
CCGGTCAGTACCAAAAACGCGACCCGACACTTAACTCATGACCGATAGGGATTTATGGAGACGAGATTGGTGCTCAACCAGTAAAATCACCAGGGGCACCCAACGTCAATTTTCGGAAAATATCTGTTCCAAAGACGATTTGAGATCTAGAATTTTCGGAACATTTGTTGTAAAATTTCTTGCTTCTGTGCCTCTCTCAGGATTCTCGAACATCTAAACAATGATATAACTGCCCATTTTTAACGGATTTTTACCATAAAAAGATCACCTAGCATTTTATGGAGCCTTTTTTCTGGCTGAAATTTTCGAAAAGCTAAATTTTGATCCCTACAATTTTCGGATCACGAGACTTTCTTCTCGGAAATCCGAACAGAGGAAAAATTTTTAAGGGAATAAAATATGCATATATCTACTGTTTAAATACTAAATACGTTTAACAATGCTAACTGTTTAAGTGGTTTTGAACTTTATTCTCGTTGGGTGCCCCTGAATCACGTTGCTTATGCGTACACGTTTGTAACCTCTTCCATGGCCACCGCGGTCAAACTTATGAGGCGTTTTTCGTTTTAATTAGTTGGACTACGTGGAGAAAATGGCAAGGATGTATCGAATCCTTCGTTTTGTAACTTGCAATTCGTCGACAAATAAAGTAAAAGACATAACTATGACGAAGGACGTTTTGATATTTGATTGATCCAAGGGCACGATGGCTTAACTGACAGAAAAAGACGAATACCGCGACGTCATTGATTAATCAGTTCATGCAGTCATTCATTCGTCGAACCATTTACCTGATTACAATATGAAATGCCAAAGTTACTGTATGAAGCGGGTGAAGTGCGGAACAATGTTATTTTAATCATACTGTTAGCTCTACAGGTATTTCAGTCTATATATCGCATATGGGCAAAGACATTATCATAAGGCTTTTGCAAAGCATTAAAATAATAATTGAATATGTACATAATGCGTGTATATTAGGGTCATTCATTTTTTCTGCAAGTTGAAAAATGAAAAATGAAAATCTGTGTTCAATTTTCTTATTTTTAAATTTAAAAATAAAAAATAAAAATCGGCAATTGATTTTCAATTTTCAATCTCTCTAAACATTGAAAAATGACAAATGAAAATCTATATTCAATTTTTTATTTTTTTAGAAATTGAAAAATGAAAAATGACAAATGAAAATCTATGTTCAATTTTTATTTTTTTCTGAACATAAAAAATAAAAAAAGAAAAATCTGTGTCCAGTTTTATTTTTTTCAGAAAAATGAAAAATGAAAAATGAAAATCTGTGGTCAATTTTCATTTTTTTTTTCCTGGACTCGTAACGGAAATGAAACTAACCCGGAAATAAAGATGCAATAGATTCCCGTGTAATTGCTGTCATCAGCTTCGATCTTGTTCGGTCGAGTGTTTCTGTTGCAATGCAGGAAGATTACATTATTTTTTTTTCTCAGGAGAAGGAGAACGAGGAGTAAAAAAGACTAGTGAAAAAAATAATGCCGGTGACAGCGGAGAGATTGGCTCAAATGTTTGAAGTAAGTCATACTGCAGCTTATTGTTATTGAGCTGATTTTAGTTTCCAAGTGTTTTTGCGGGGAATGCATGTGACAGCTATTGAAGAACTTCAAAGACAGATGATGCGGGAACTCTAAGGGACGGACCATTAGGAAACTTATGGGGGAGGGGAAGGGGTGGCGGGCGAATTACAGAAAAAATATTCGCTCAAGGAAAAATTAAATGAAAAAATATTCATTAACGCCATTTAACCCTAAATAATATTCATGCTATGGCCTAAAAATAATTCATACAAGGAATTTGAAAACGACAAATAATTTCTGTGGCTCGAAAATTTCCTACCCTCCCCCCATAACGTTTCTAATGGTCCGTCCCTAACGTCAGCTACAGTCGAATTTCTCATAAGCGACCACCCAAAATGCAAAGGCTTGGTGGTCGCTTACGGGAGGTCTTCGCTTATGAGGGTCGGACCGCAAGGGCGAAATTTTTAAGTCAACCTAGGATGGGGTGGTATATTTATTCTAAAAAGATAACGGAAGTTACTGTCTCCTACCAATTACTGATAGTTTTATTGACACAATCATTAGCTATTCCATGCGACAGTTCATTTACGGAAGTGCACTTAATTAGATGACGCCATAAATTGGTGGTTAAAAAATTTTACTTGTGTACGTGACTTCTTTACAGAAATGTCCCTGAAACGTCTGACGAACAAAAACTTAACTTCTTAAACTGAAACCTGGAAACCTGAGTCTTTTTCTCAAGGGTAATGGCTAATATTGTAGTTATAGATCAATTTAAAAAAACACAGTAATAGCTGCGTAGGCAATAATGACAGCCAAAGAATAAATTCATTTTTGTCCATTTTTACTGCGATCTACTTCACTGTTTAGTAAGACCATGTGTCAAGTGGTCGCTTACCGAAGGTTTAAAAACAGTAAAAAATTCTCAAACTGTCAGCCGGTGGTTACGGTCGCTTACTGGAGGTGGTCGTTTACGAGAGGTTTCAGTGTAAGGCTTTGACTGAGAACATTGGTCCGTGGGTCATTCGTCCATTTAATTTTCAATTCAAAATTGAAAATTGAAAATCGATGTCAATTTTTGATTTTCCAATTTTTTTCTTCCCGCACAATGCCTAAACAGGTTTCATAATTGTTTTAACGTTTTCCCCTGTAAACATATTTTAGCTATTCGCAGGAAAATTGTTTCCCCAGTCATCTGTCCACTACTATGACGTGAATTACGAAAAAAATTTAAAAATTGAATGCTGCGATCAATTTTCAATTTTTGTTTTTGGACGAAGAATTGATGAATCGATCACGCTCTAAGTGACGAAAGTACCAAGAGGGTGGACCCAAGTGCAGAAGTGTCCAGGAGGGGAGGGGAGGGAAGAGGGGGTCGGGGTTGAGTTCTCTCTTTGCTGAACCGCCGCTGTAACATCAAAACTAAGAAATTCCCAACCTCCTTCGTGGAAAGTTGAGAAATCGTACTTAAGCTTATGTTTTTTAGAACAATGTACATTTCGTTTTACTAGTAGAGGTTTTATTTTTGACGAAAATAAATATTTGACTTTGGGTTCCCCCCAGCGTCTTTTTACTTGGACAACACCCATGGTTTTTCGTGCGCTTTTGTACCTGTCTTTTTCATCAAGGTTGTGTTTCGGACGAATCTTCTCTCTGATGATGGTCAGGTCTCCCTTTGTTGAATTCGTTCGTTGTACATTTACGTCGGCCCATTTAGTATGGCATCTCTGAGGAGTTTCGATTTAAGTCGAGAAGGAAAAGAGCTACGAATTCGAATGAATTCGGGCGACATAAATGTAGCCTGACTTTCGCGAGATTTTCAGGTAAGTAAACTCAACCTCGAACCATCTAATTCCTTAATATTTAAGCTTTGAACATCTCTTTAATGTAAAGACCCTACGTTTTAGGTTGAAGCGAACTCGTTATATCTTAAAGAAGAATTTGGAGATATGGCTTTTTGGCCAAATGATGCAGGTCGGTTTAATATCGGTCACCTAATGGATGGAACCTCACTGCAAGTTATGAGGGAATTTGTGCAGCCCTCTTCATATCCCCCACAAATTGCAGAGCAGCACTCTGGACAGCTTAGTCAAGTATTCTCATATGGGGTCAATCCTGGAAGCTCTTCAATGCCTGCAGTCTTTGGTGGAAATAAACGGAAAGGTGGTGCCCTTGTGAAGGTTATCCATGCAGAAATGACCCAGAATGGTGATGGATCCCCAGAATGGTAATGGCATGGTTGTTCCAGCTGGAAATAACTTGTTTGGTTTCAATGTCTGCTACCCTGGACGTATACCATGATACACCGAACTTGTTCATGTCACCATCCATATTTATTAGGTCTTCATTCACCATAGCATTTGGAGCTTGTTTAATAGGGTAGTTGACACGGGAGTTAAACTCTACCCAGCAGGATGATTCTTGAAATAAGAAAAATAATATTAAATGATAATAATAAAAATAATGATTAATAGTTATCATAATAATTATGATAATAATAATAATGGTAACATGTTCACTAAACAAACACCTGCTTCGAAGTTGTTTGTATAAATGGTGCCCTGTTTATATTGGTCCTATATAGAGACTTTTTTTCTTGTACATACAAAGAGAGATAGAACTCTGTTCCATGGTGTACTCTGAGTTGATCCTAATCTCGTACCCAGATCTCCCACGACCAAGTAGTGTAAAACAGAGTGAGATCTGGGTACGAGATTAAGTTGATCCCAAATGCCATGCTGAATGACCACAGTTCTTCAAAGAGAAAAGCAAATATAAGATGTAATATTTAAACATCAATAACACATACAAAGGTGAGTAAATAAATGTAAATTAAATTTTAACATGATCTATGCTTGTTTTCGTGATATATTCATCACTGTTACTTGGCTGCTTCTCTTATTTTTCTATTATACTCTTGCTGGTACTTCTTATCTGGAAGTGCTTGTTGTTAAGGTGGCAACACTGCTGCAATAATTATAATATTATTATCACCTACAGTAATAATAGCAATTTTTAAAGGATTGTCCAATACTGTACCTGTAAACATTCTCATAGATCAAAGCATTGTTCTTCACTGGCATTGTTGCAAAAGCCACAATCTTTCCGCTATAGCCATCACATGCACTGACTTCAGTTAATCCATACATTGCCAGTTTTTCATTTTGGTCCATGTGCAATTTGTGACCAAAATAGTCAGCATGGTAAGGATAGGGATTGGTTTGCCTGGCAGTGTTGGTATTTCTCTGGACTTGGTACAGAGGAGAGACAATTGAAAAAAAAAGCTTTTCCAATGCGCTTGTCACCAGCTGTTATACCACAACTGGCCATATATCCTTTCACAATTTTTCTACCCCATGTGGGTCCAACCTTGAGTAAAACACATCAAGAACTTAATATGATATATTTCAACTGTCTTTGAGATGGACACCTTTAGGAGACATCTCCAAGCTGACAATTTAAAAAGTGTACATCCCATAGAAAGTTGACTAGTTAAGAGCGAGTAGCCTGTGTACAGACGTCCCCCCTCCCTCAGAAAAAAAAATCAATTTTTTTTTTCTGAGAGAGGGGGGACGTCTGTACACAGACTAAGAGGGAGTTGACACAGAGCATATGCTTTTGGTGTCATCAGTTTGCAACGTCATAGTTATTGCATTTTGGCTGAGACTTCCAGACTTTGACTAAAGAAAAGGTAAGGTTTTACTCCTACTATGATGGTGAAATTTAAATGTATTAGACATATATCAGTCTGCCAATGGTGATCAACGTTGATTTGGAATAGAATGAGGATTTCATCTCCCCCTTAGGGGCGCAGTCCCTTATTTGGCCTAGAAGGGTACGTGGCGCTGAACAGGGTGTAATATCCGGGTCTTGAGTCTTAAACAGGTTATACAATTCAACTATCTAGCGCCTTGAACATGGTGTCTTTATGGACCGGTAGCTTTGAAAATATTGTACCAACAACGTTTCTCGGAATAATATACATCCACTTGTGATATTACTTTATAAAAAATTTCTTAATTCAACCATTTTTTCCTTACAGGAAAAAAAATTCAAGCAAAAATACCCACCCGAGCAACAACTTCTTTCGTGTAGTGTTCCAGCTCTTCGTTTGACAGCCGATTTTGCGCATGTATTCCATTTTTAAGGCCAAACCTTCTAACGGACTGCGAACTTAAGCCTCTCTTTCCAGGATATGCTTCTTGTAGCAAAAAACTGACTTGTAAATGTGTTTTCACCTGCGTCACAACAAGATCTCTCACGAAATCGACGTTTAAGGCGTCCATATTTAGGCTGTAACAGCACTCCAAAGTTGTATTTCCCGCTTTTTTCTTAAGGCTCGTTCCCAGGAAGTATCCGACATTAAAGATGGCGGACAATTGCAAGGCCCTCCACGTGTTCCACCCCACTTCAGTTACGTCTCCCTTCCCCCTTCCCCCACTCCCCCCGGGCACTTCTGCACTTGGGTCCTCCCCTCTTCGTACTTTTGTCACTTGGAGCGAAGTGCCAAAGTGCTGGTAGGTGAAAGATCATTATTTTTTCTCGCCGCTTCGCGACTCGCTTACGCGGGTTTCAAAGAGAAAAAGCCTCTGTGTCCAAACAAACGTTTTGCAAAGGCTTTTATGGGTTAATGGAGTCAAGGAGGAGGATTACGAGGGTAAGATTTAAATAATAGTGTTTTTTGCGTATTCTAAGAAAATAGACCTGTAGACACCATTTATTCGTTTTTTTTTTTTCAGTGAACTGTGGCAGTCTCGCCAAGAAACCGACTAGCACAGTTCGAACTATTATCGTCGCGTAGGGTCGGCAGTACAACATTTACTCCCCCCACCCCGATACCTTATTACCAATAAATAAAGACCAGAATATGAGAGTATGCCTCTTGTTTAAGGTGGCTCGACTGGATTTTTTAGGGAGTACATTTCCCCTTTTTGAGCGTTTACCACGTCAGCATTAACAAAGATAACGCAAAAAGGTTAACACGGCTGCGCTGTATAAAGATGAAAATTTGTTATGAACCATGTTTTATTGACATCAGATTTACCATGGCAACACAATGACGCCATTATGTTTTTTACTTGCCTTTGTATTTTTCGGTATTAGTAGTTTTATTCAGAAATCGCTTAAGGGGAAAAATCAGTGAATAAACTTGCTATCGACATAATTAGCTGATATTTATTAAAAAAATGATGAGGTCTGGAATGCTGTTTCATCTCATAGTGGTTTGATTCCACCTGAAACTCTTGTACGAAAAAAGAGGGGGATTGCTCTGGCCGATTGCAAGGAAGAGGAATTTGATTAGCCTGCGTTCGGCTGCTTTCTTTACCATTTTTGTAAAACATGTAATTTGGTCCACGTCTACAAATTTCACGGTTATTTAAAAACCGCTCGATAATTCTTTTAAAAAACCTTGACCATCCCGAAATTAAGCATCAATGTACGTCTCTTCTTGGTTTCAAGGACATTGAAAAGACGGAAGGTAATTAAATGGGGCTTTAGATATCACAAATTTTCTCCCTAGAGATTTTGTGTTTATAAGTGATCGTCCTCATTATTCCCTGGCATTGTTTTCAAGTTTCATATGGTAGAGCGATAAACAGTCAGAATTGCGATACTCACGCTGACGTCACCTATTGAAGATATCAATGTCCAACCAGAAGTGCATTCATTGGTTCTTGAAACAAAAGATTGTTTTGTTTTACAAACAGGGGTCTTTTTTGCATAAGCATGCGCGACCGCTGAACAAGCGATGTGCATGGAGGCTCACCACAGGGTTTTCTTTCATCAAAATGGCGCGTCTCAAAGCTATCATAGCGATTATTTTACTCGTTGGTCTTGGCGAATGTGCTCGTGATTTAACAAAATGTGTAGTTTACAAAAAAAACTCTAAAATGGTCTTAACAAAAGCGAAGTAAACCGACTTTAACATACACGAGCTACTATCAAATTTCATCTCCCCACTTGACCTAAACAACAGCGCGCGTATATGTATTGCCTGGAGGATTGAGCTGACCTCATCAAAGTCTAAACAAAGTGCAGAAACGTTTGTTGATGCAAGTAAACACTTTCAATTTTCTTTGTTTTGAAATGGGAAAGGAAGAGAAATATTTAAAAAAAAACATAGCAAATTTCAGCGAGTGGATTCGAAGTGCGCGAAAGCCGATGTTCATTTGAGCAGTGAATTAATATATGTTCTACAATTTTCCCAGCACTTTAAAGTTACAAAATTAAGAGCACACGAGACGTAGATTAGTCACCTGGTGAGATGTTGGTGGTAGTCACTCTGTATGTCTCGAACAATGAAAAAAATGAATATCAATAAGACACAGTCAAAACTGCATTAAATAGCACCGAAATTAAAGTCCAATCTTGTGACCAATGTTGATGAAACAAACGGTTAGGTTTCCCAAGAAGTACAGTAAACATGTGATGCCGACCAAAAGTTAAAAATCATGAGAACATTTAAGTTCTGGCTAAAAGCAAATTCCTGTAAAAGATGCGTTACAATGTTAGTCCACGCAAAAACAAGAAGTTCTACAATTTTCGTATAAACAAACTTTGTATTGCTAAAATACTTAAGGCAAAAACTTTCTATTCCAACTGAAAACGGCGTGGTAGTCGCCCGCTGATCGTTATTAATCCGCTCCCGAAATATGGCTAAATCAGCTATCAACAAATTATTGACAGAAATCCTCTACGGCATCGAGAAACTGATTTACATCCGATTTATAGACAAACACTAAATAAAGAACATTTTGCTCAATAGCTACGCATCAGCAATGCATTCTATGCCAAACTTTGCGGTTCTTAAAGGGGAATCAAGTCACGAGTCGAGCGCCAAACAACAACAAGCAGCCATGTTCGTGTCAGACATCCTTGAGAAACTTGCTCTTTCACCTCGTTCAGCGCATCAGTCTCCACTCTAAATCAACGGATCTTTACTTATTTTGTACAACGAAGGTCTTTCTTAAGTTCCTGCTACCATTTCAATCTCAAGCAAGGTTTCAAAGTGAACAATTTGGTTCCTATGACTATGCAGCACGGTCGCTGTCACTGGTCGCCTGCTCTTTGACAAGTCAGCGGTCGCGCATGCTCATGAAAAAAAGACCCCATTTGAATAGCAAAAACAATGTTTGTATTTGTAAACATTGATGTCTCCTATACACACAGGGAAATGCGAATCCTTTAACTTTTAAACACATTTAAATAAAGAAGTGTGTGGAAAAAAATTCCTAAGTGACTTTTGATGACCTTTTTGCTTACTTTTTAAATTGCCGCTTCGGATTTGTAAAAGTAAAGTTTAACGTCACTAATTAAGTTGTTATTCCACAGAAATGGTCTGAATCTCATTGCTGTGAAGTTGAACAAATTACAGGATTATATATCTCTGATGACGTCTTAAATTAGGTATCTCCGATCTTTTGGATTGCGTCATGGAATATTTTGTGTTGTGCCAAGTATAACCATTTTGACAGGTTTTAAGGTATTTATGAATCGCTGTCACTGCAGCTTGCGTAAGATGGTTTCCTGGTTGTTGACTGAAACTTCTGTCTGAGGACTTCATTCAAAAACTTCATTGTTCACGTACTGCAGTGAGCGAAGAAACTAGCTAAGTGTTTAAGTGGTGGTTAAAAGATTATAACGGATATTGATAAACCCGTAAGCAAGCGCAACCTTAACCACAGGTTAAAGAACTCAGTCTCACTCTATTGTTGGTTGGCATATCTTCCCTATTAGTCCTAGCGATTAAGCAGTACGACAGTGTAGAGGGGAGGGGGCGAGGGTCTCATTCAATATTCGTTTTCGATTATTTATATAGTCTTCGACGGTTTATTAGCAGTGGAAGATCTTTCTAAAGTTCATGCGGAAAAATCGAAAAGAAAAAGATGATCACTCGTTACCATCTTTCAAATTGACAACGATCTAAGTAATAAGCAGATAAACACCACTCAATTTTGGTTTTGGCAACAACTGCAAGATCAGTCTTGAAATAGCTAAGGAAGCCCACAAATTGTTAAATTGTCTTATAGTGTCGCGTGGTGCATAAACAAAATTTTACGTCCCAATTGCCCCTGTTTTAGGGCCTGTTTACATGGAGTGGGGGACCCCGGTATAGTGGGGTTGGTTTCTTTTGTTTTCACGCTCTGAGGGACACAAAACAAAAGAAACTTACGCCACTAGACCGGGGTCCCCCACTCCATGTAAACAGGGTCTTGGAGGTGCTAATTGCCATCATGTGCCTTGCTATATAATGATGACGCCACATTCGGAAAAATTGAAGAAATGGAAAAATTATGTTTCCTCTTACACCTGTTTTCTTCTCTTTATCTTTTTTAACTAAAAAGAATATGAGCATATAATCTTTTTATTTCTTTGTTTCTGCTTACTTCCCTACTTGACGTCTTTTTAAGCACTATTAGATGCTATAAGGAAAACGGTGACTATTTCTTCTTGAAAAAATGAAAAATAAAAATAAAATAAATATATAATATAATCTCCTTATCATGCTTTATATTTCAATTTTTTTTCTGTTGATTTAAGCAGACCATGCAAAAGAGAAAGATGGAATTTACCCCTCGAGCTGCCAAGTACAGCTTTATGTATACTTCCATTCAGTTTCTTTTCAGTTTTTTGCTACCAAATTGGCATCCTGTATTCTCAACAAGTGTGACTTTATTAATAATAAAGCCAAACAGGAACATTTCATTTATATTTCCCACATCAATTTGAGTGCTTAGTAGGGAGCCACATCGGCACTGACTTTAAAACAATACGTCGCGTACTCTTCATATTAAGGATTAGACTATATTAAGAAAATGATCAAAACTCCTGCGTTAGGCCAATAACGCCGACACTTAATTCAGACAATCAGCTGCGAGAGTTTCGTATAGGGCACGAATTGAAGTTTGAATTTTTATTATTGGTTGACGAAAAACTATGTTCAGGGGTTAAAGCTATAACGAAATCAGTTGCAAGATTTTTAACATTTTATTTCAGTTACTTACGGGGCGAAAAATACTTGTGATCTTCTTTTAGGTATTTTGTACATACCTCTTATTAGCCGAGTTTTCAGTCTGTACCGTACCGATTTATGGCCCAAGCACGAAGCGCGCGGGCCATAAATCGGTGGAAAAAAACCAGGATCCGTAATTTACAGTACGGACCGAGAAAACGAGGCTAATAAGATGTTTATTATATGGCTTCCTCCTGTTTGGCGGAGCGGAAACAAGTGCAGGACGCACGATTTGACAGTCATTTGACAGGTGTCAAAAAAGAAAGTTTTTATTGGCGCACCAAAACAATAGCACATAACAAAGGCTTCCCGAGAAGGTAAAAACCAATTCGCCATCTTGAAAAAGTTTATTCGGTCAAAACTAGGAGCACTGTAAGTTTTAGCTCTTTAATGTAACGCTGGAGTATTTTGGAAACCGGACACTGGGTCTGTCTAGAAGTCGCTTCCATCTTTCCTCCGTTTGTCCTTGTAAATAAAAAAAAAAACGCTGCAAAAGACAAAGAAGCTTTTAAAGGTAAGTTCGTTGTCATTGTCGAAGGATTCGCTCGTCATTGTTTTGGGAAAACCTCTCTTTCTGCCAGTTCATTCTCGTCAGGCTTCAATTGTGATCTGCGTTAAAATTTTCAAACACTGACTAAAATTCTCTTCCTCGGTAAGGTTAAGATTCAGTTTCTACATCAACTTCGTTCTCATTAAAACAAAGTTAGGGTAAAATTTGGAAAGGCAAAGTCAACATCCCAGTCCTCAGGGTTTATAGACATATTTTAAAGTTTATTCGGTCAAAACTAAGAGCATTGTAAGTATTCACTCGTTAGTGTGACGCTGGAGTCTTTTGAAAACTGGACATTGTGTCTGGCTCCAACTCGCTTCTATCTTTCTTTCGTTGGTCTTCGGAAAAACACTGCAAATGGCAATGAAGCTTGTCAAGATGATCGGGTGCAGGTATGTTTGTTATCATATTTGTCGAAGGAATTACTCTTTTCCTCTTAGGCAAAACATTTCGAATATCTGCCAGTCGATTTTCGTCTTCTTAACTGTGTACTGCGGTAAAATTTTCAAACACTGACTAGAATCCTCTTCGATAAGATTACGAGTTAGTTTCTTCATCGCCTTCGTTCGCAAATAAACACAGTTTAAAATGTTGAAGGCCAAAGTCAACATCCAAGTCCTCAAGGTTGACAGGCGTCTTATAACTTTATTTAAACCATTTTTCCGAGGTTAAGAGAATTAGAGCTCCAAAATGAGCATTTTCTTTAAAAATTTTGGTCCGTATAACAAGTTACGGACCGCAAATTGACCAAAAGCATGGCGAAAACAGACTCAGCCGTATAATAATTAAATTTATCCCCTTAAAATGTAAGAACAACAAGGATCTGCGTTATAAATATCCCCGTTTTTATGTATTGTACAAGTAGAAAGAACATTTACTAAGGTATGCCTGTTCACCGTTTCATCATGAGAACAAAACCACACCAGTGCTAAAAGCCATAAAAGAAAGGACAACAAGGATTCAATCCTTTGTATAGACATCGTTTCATCTAGCACACAGACGTTTGGAGGAAATTAAGGGTTATACAGAAGCAGTCGAAAAACAACCTAAATTTGCTCTAAACTTCATCGATATAGGGCCTGCTAAACGGCGCATTACTCAAGGTGAAGAACGATCTCCTAATGGCGATGGATAAAGGTCAAGTTACGCTGCTGGTGCTTCTCGACTTAAGCTCTGCATTCGACACCGTCGAACATGAGATACTTCTAGAACGACTGAGGTCAACAATTGGATTGCGGGGGAAAGTACTTTCGTAGTTTGAGAGTTAACTAAAGGGCAGATCGCAGCAAGTGTCTATCAACGGACCTCTCAAAGCCGTTTGATTTGAGGTGTGGAGTTCCTCAAGGGTCGTGCCTGCGACCGCTTTTATTTACCATCTACGTTAGTAAGCTGTTCCAGATTCTAAAACACCATCTGCCCTCCGTTCATACTTATGCGGACGATACACAGTTGTATTTGTCATTTAAGCCCTCTGACTCTTCCAGTGAAGTGGAAGCTGTATCAGCCATGCAGAAGTGCATCTGCGATGTCCGATAATGGATGAGGGAGGATCAGCTGATGCTTAATGATGACAAGACTGAGTTCCTGATTATAGGTACTCGTCAGCAGCTCTCAAAAGTTTCAATCCAAAGCATCAAGATTGGGCAGACTGAAGTCTTTCCTGTAGCCTCTGCGCGCAATTTAGGCACATGGGTCGATAGCCATCTAGATATGGGAATTCACATTACAAAGACTTGTAGGAGCGCTTTCTATTATTTATACAATATACGTCATATTAGGAAATATTTATCCAGAGAATCAACTGAGAAATTAGTCCATGCTATTATCAGTAGTAGATTGGATTATTGTAATAGCCTTCTATATGGAATCCGGGAATATCAGACTATGAAATTGTAACGTATTATGAATGCGAATGTAAGACTTATATATCGCGAACACAAGTTCTGTCATATAACACCTCTACTCGCAGAATTACATTGGTTACCAGTGCGCTCCAAGATACATTATAAGATACTCTTGATAACTTTTAAAATTTTGAATGGTCTATCACCTAAGTACCTTTCAGATTTAATTAGTATTCAACAGCCTTCGTCCTACAATTTGAGGCGCAACGACAATGGTCCTTTGTTTGAAAGACCAAGTGCGAAAACCAAGAAAACAATGGGAGACAGAGCTTTCCAGGTAGCTGCTCCTTTCCTATGGGATAAGCTGCCAAGGTCCTCGCGCGAAGCAACGAACTTAGAATCTTTTAAGACTTTAATTAAGACATTTTTATTTAAGCAATCATTTCAGTTATCTTAGTATATCTATATCTATATTTGTAATTATCTTTTGCTCATTTAATGTAAATACTTTTATGATTTTTGATAGATAGATTTGTAAAATTTAGTTATAAATTACTATTGTGATGCGCTTTTGAATATTTTATAGAAAAGGCGCAATACAAACAATAAATGTTGTTGTTGTTGTTGAAAGCATGTATTCAGTCTTGTCAATTAGCATTGCCAAAAAAAAAATGAAAGAGACTGGATTCCTTTTGCTTTAAACTCTTCCGTTAGTGTTTTATTGATTGATTTCATTTCATTTTTATTTTCCATTCCATGATAATAGTAATAGATATTTCACAGACAAGTGTTAGAGCTTGAGTCATAGAAAGTTTACCATACGTACAGTGTATATAGTTTATTTATGGGTGATCAGAGATTCAGATGTTATGTGACTGTTTTGCTTTACAGGACGACCAAAAAAAAAAAAAAAAGGCGAGCTTTCCAATATGTAGAATTTGACTCTGTATAGAGGTCTCTTTACGTCGATTTGAAACCCTGACCCTGTTTAGGACAAAAAACTAAATTACTAAAATTCTTCCCTTGTTTAAGACAAAGGACAAATTGCTCGCTGTCTTGTTTTGAGGCCATTTATTGGCAATTGCAATAGATAAAATTCACGTCATAGTTATTGCCTTAAAAAAAAAATTCCTCGAACAAATCAATTTAATCGTGCAGACAATACCCAGACTCGCACGAAATTACATACCCTGTTTAGGACAGACTCGCGCCCTTAATTATATACCCTGCTTAGGAGAGAAAGGACAAAAATCATACCCTGTCCAGCGGCACATCCCCGTATAGGCCATATAAGGGAGTACACCCCACGGGTTCTGTATAAAGAAGACCTTCAAAATGCGCTTATGATTAGCGGCGAGGTACCCCTGTTTGTGTAAAGAAGAATTCCAAAAATAGCCGATTATCACCAGTGACGTAGTTACATAGTTTTGTCTGTGTATTGAGCAACTCGCCGATGAAAAGAGACAATGTAGTTCTCACTGTTTAAAGACAAGAGCCATAATGGGATAAAGACGAATCCGCCAACTACAGGCCTTAACCCCCCGGAAGTTAGAGGGTTAAAAAACACCGTGATTCAAGAGTTCCCACTGGTAAGTTTTCTCTCTTTTGTAAAGAAGCAATGGTAATACTATTTTGTCTTTTTCTGTCGGAGCCCTTTTAAAAGAAGTGAGTCTCGTAAGCGCACAGAATGGCCGCCTTGACAAAATCTAGTTAATACTCCACCGCACAAAAATCATTTCTTTAAGAGGTCAGCTTAAGTTGCGGACCCTTTTTTTTTTTCTTGTCGAGGGTGCACGCTTAAGGGAGCTTTGACTGTTATATGAGCAGGTGAGTGATAATCATCTCTGTCTGCTGCAGATGACGTTTTGGGCTCGAATGCAAATAACCCGGCGGAACATTTATATACCGTCTATTCGCGATCAGTTAAACTCCACTAGCTGTAGAACTATAATTCGGAGTTAATGCTGTTGGTAGGTAAAGCATTATTTTTGTTTTTTCTAATAAGCAAAATTCACCTAGTTTGTTTAGGAAAATTATCATAATGATAATCGAGTGATATTCTAAGCCTACTATTTTAATAACTTATAATTCTGCTAATTATTGAAAACCTGTTCATCCTTTTCTTTTGTTTCTGTGTGAAACAAACATATGTAACTGGCTGCCTGGCCTTTTTACTTTCGGGTAGTCAGTACCCCCGTTACATTCGTTGTTTATCTCAGCGGAGTTAGAACATGACTTATACGAAAGTTAATCTTGTTAATCATGGTTAGCACATCTTACCGATAATTGGGGCAAATGGCGCCGAAGTTGTCAAATTAAATCCGTTTGGAAAAAAAATATATATACATTTATAAACCAAATGTGAACCTCGATGATGGGGCTTTATAAAGCACAGTAGGGCCCATTTATGTGGTCAAGGATACCCAAGGCTACTCTGCCCCGAGTAATTGAGGACGAGCTGCCTCTGAAAACTGTCATTTAACCATTTTAATGCGGACTGTAAACTCGTGCTGCGGAGGCAAAACAACTCGGGGAGATAGGGACAGTTTAAGTAGCCAGCAGAGTTAAAATTTCGACTTGCCTATCCGGGGCAACCCATGGTATGCTTTCAGTTTGTTGAAGCTTAAAACTAAAAGAAAGGTTAAATCTGAATTAACCGTCCTTATTATTAAAGAAACAAAGCAAGAAGACGTGAGATTATTTGGACGGTTATTGAGAATGACACTTTCTTAATACAATATAAATACTCGATGTAGGCTGCCTAGCGGGCATCAAACACGGCATAAAAAGGCTCCAAATAGAAATGAAATTCCTGTTCTTTATACCCACGAAACAAGCTCGTCAAGATGCGTTGAAAACTCGATCGTTAAAAGAGCAAAGCAGCTGGTTGCTCAAACCTGTCTAAACATAGGGCTAATTTTGGCAAATGTCAAATGTGGGCGAAAAATGTGTTAACTGACGCCATCGTTTGTCTATGGTCAGGTAGTGGACGGAAAGTGTTTTATTTCAGTTTCGCTTCGTTTTGCATTTTGATAGCCTAATTGATCGTTCAACCTGATCACTGAGAACAAGATATTTTAAATCAATTTGTAGTTATTTTGACTAATCTTTCAAGTGCAAGGCACTATAAAGTTGACAGATGGCAATTACCGGCAGGAACTTTTAGCAGCCAAACTCTAATTTCAGTGTATGTTTTATTTTGGAAGGCAATACAACACGTTCAACCGGAATATTTTTCCAAGAAAACAACTTTTTTAACTTTGGAAGGGAGAAAGGTTCCAGTATGAAATGGGCGGTGTAGCTTAGGATCAGGCTCCGTAGTCAGGGAAAAAAACATAAAAAAGGTTGAAACAGTTAAAGAACAAAGAAAAAAAATGAAAAAGAAAAAAAATCACGAGCCGAGCGGTGGACTCGTTCTCGGTTAGCTTCGCTCACCAAAGACCCATTACAAGTGAGTACCTGTTGGGATTTGATCCGGAGGGGAGGTACTCCCTATAATAGTCTATACGGAGAGGCTCCGCCAGAAATGGGTACCTTTCTCAGGCTTCAGGTCAGGGATATGAAAGGGTATGGATTTCACTTGTTGAAGTATATGAAAGTATAGGGGTCATTTCGGTCGGTAAAAAGCGGGTCCAGAGGGGCTAACAGATGCATTTTGTGGCTGTGAAAACGTTCGGGTTTTGTGATTTATTCACTGGCATTTTAAAGAAAGTGCAATCACAGCAGTAAAAGCTATGCAAATTTCTAATTAGGTATATGAAAGGGGAACCCTTTGTCAATAGAAAGTATACGATTGGGGTATATTTTCGGTCAAAAATACTAAATATGATATAAGAAGGTAAGGAGTTGGATCTCGGGGCGGAGCCTTCCCTTAAAAAACTTTTTTGACTACCTCCCCCCCCGGGTAGGGGGGGGGGGGGGTTAAATAACTCCTGAGTTAAGAACACCAAAGCTAAAAACGTGAAACACGGTCCTTCCAAACAAAAATTGTTAATCAAAACAGCTCTTCTAAACAGAGTTCAGAACATATCGTGCTGAAATACATGTAAAAACGCGCGTGTAAGAACCTATATTTTTTGAAGTCTGCCAAAAGACTTTCTTGTATGTAAGACTTTCTTGTTTATTTTTGTCTTGTTCTTTTATGCAAGGGCCATGAAGACAATATTACAATATTTACTTTATAACCTGTTTTTGTTGTAGGAATAATACAGTAATACTTTGCAATTACAGTTTGGTACGTACAGTTTTGTCGTGTAATACCAGTTTGTAATCTCAAAGTCAAACTCCTTGGTTAAAATGTTTATCATAATTAACTTTTACCCACATATAAGGGAAGGGAATGATATGTTATTAAGTCTGTATTTCTCACTGATATACCCTCACCTTATTTATGGTAATATAGTCTGGGGTAATAATTAGAAGACAAGAATTGATAGCCTAATCAAAATTGAAAAGAAAGTAGTGCGTGTGATAACTTTTTCCTCATACACTGAATCATCAAAGCCGCTATTTGCAAAAAATTGGAGATCCTTAATGTTAATCAATTAAATAATAAGCAAACTATATCCTTTTTATGATTGACCTATTTAATAATAAGTTGCCGTATAATTTAAGAGATATTTACATTTTGAATAGTGAACTTCATTTGCATGCTACTAAGCGAAGCAATAATATACTTAAGCAGTTTTACAGAACAAACTACGGCTATTATTCAATACAGTGTAAAGGGACGAATTTGTGGAACTCTATACCAGACGATTTGAGGAACACAAATTCACAATATACTATAAAAAAGAAATTAGAAAAGTGCCTTTTGTCACAACAGTGTTAAGAGAATGCTTAGTGGTGTGCAAGTTTATAAATTGAAATTAATTTATAGTTAGATTTATAGTTAGATTATGCTTCATATGGAGTCCAGACCTGATAAAAAATAAAAAAAGGGAACAATAGGGGAATCTTGTAAAAGCCCGTAAGGGTTTCCTAAATTCACCATATTGGTGTAATTATATCTGTTTAATATAATAAAGTTAATGTTGTTGTTGTAAGAACCTGCTTGTTTTTCTTAGCAGTTGAGGTTCTCATATTTTTGGGCATTAAAGTGGCAAGTTTCTGCCAGCAGGTTCTTAAACCCCTAGGATCTTACACGAGGGTTTTTATATACACCTAATTGCAATAACGTTGTCTTAGAAAAATGAAAAAAGGGAAAAAGCCAAATAGGAATTAATTAGGCTAATTAAGCCACATTCATTAAAGTTTTGGTTATGTCTTGGCTGACATTCTGAAATTAAAACAAGAGAGAGACGTTTCGAAAATCGTCTTTTATTAAGGACCAAACACATTAATTATTGGTAGAAAACCAGAATTACTGAAAACTTTGACTGATTCAGAAACTCATTAGCTGCTGCTTGACTCAATGCGATTCATTCAAAAGCGAACTCAGTTATGTCTGTAACTGGGCAAGCTTGAACGGAAATTTTGTTGTAGTTACTGGCGACCTAAATCTGAACAGTCTTCGCCCTGACAAACCTGAAGGTAAACTGCTTCTCGATTTGGAAGTTGAACAAGGTTTTGAATGTCTAATTACTAAGCCAACAAGAATAGAAAAGCGTGGAATAATTATAACAGAGAGTTTAATAGATGTTTTGCTCACTAATAGACCGGATAGCTTCCACCTATCTGGTAATTACCATCCTTGCTTAAGTGATCACGACCTTGTTTACGGTGTCCTGAAGCAGAAAATAAATCACAACAAACCAAAGGTCATCACATTTAGGAGCTATAAGAACTTTGACCCTGAACATTATAAACAGCTTTTGTCCTCTGCCCCATGGCACGTTGGACAATTGTTTGATGACGTCGACGATCAAGTTTACGTGTGGAATGCACTTATGAACAATATACTGGACGAAGTGGCACCTGTGAAAAAAAAATGCGTGTGCGTGATAAAGATGTGCCCTACATGACGTCTCATTGGAAAAGTGCGATTAGAGCTAAACGCAAAGCAAATGACAAGTACTTGAAAGACAAAACGCCAGAAAATTGGGAATTACGACGTAAAGCCAGAAACGAGGCCACTAAACAAAGAAGAATCGCCATCAAACAGTACTGGTATAATAAGTCAAACGATTTGAAAATCAATCCCAAGGCGTTCTTCAAAACTTTCAAGCCATTTTTGGGCTCTAAGAGCTGTACTGAAAGAAACGACATCCACTTAAAAATAAACGGCAGTATGATAACGAATCAACAACAAGTGGCTGAGGAATTGGTTGAGCATTTTGCTACCTTGGCGGATGGCATTGGCGGTACAGCGATTGAAAGAAAGTCAATAGAGGACTTTAGAGACCATCCTTGTGTTCAGAGGATACAACATGAAAATAGGAATTCCACTCAGACCATCGAAATCGAATTGGTTACACAGGGACAAGTCCTTACAGTTCTCGATTCGCTGAACATAAACAAAGCCACCGGCACTGATGGAATTCCTTCAAAGGCTTTAAAAACAGGTGCTAATGAATTATCCGCTCCACTAACCACCTTGTTCAATTCTTGTATTAACAAGAATGCATGGCCTAGTGAATGGAAGTATGGGCATTGGGCCCCAGTATACAAAAAGGATGACAGGAATGCAAAGGAAAACTACCGGCCCATAACTCTCTTACCATGTGTTAGTAAAGTTCTTGAGAAGTTGGTTGGAGCGCAGATCAACTCTGGCTTTGGTAATCGCATTTACCAACACTCATCCGCTTATCGCAAAGCTCACAGCTGCGAAACAACATTGATCAATTTAGTAGAAGATTGGAGACTGGCGAGGGATCGAAAACAGGTTGTGAGCATACTTTCAACTGACATGTCAAAGGCATTTGACTCGTTACACCCACCACTACTTCTGAACAAGCTTGAAGCGTACGGTTTTCAGGAAAGCGCTATTCAACTTTTAAACAGCTATTTAAATGAACGGAAATATCAAGTAAAGATCGGCCGTCATGTTAGTTCGAGCCGATTCGTGAGTCGTGGCTGTCCTCAGGGTTCCGCGCTTGGCCCGTTGTTATGGAATGTTTTCCAGAATGACCTATCCTACTGCCTAACAGCGAACTTGTCTATGTATGCCGACGACCATCAAATTTACCACGCAGGAGCAGACCAGGCAGCTGTGACTTCCCAGTTAAAGGATAGTGCCAACTTAGCAACAACGTGGTACGATTCTAACTTATTGGCGGGAAACCTCAAAAAGTACCAAGTTTTGAACTTGGGCTTCACTCAAAATGACAGCAATATTTGCGTGAATGATGTTGTGATTGAAACTAAAGATAATATCATACTTCTAGGAGTAGTGTTAGATTCTAAGCTAAATTTCTCTGAGCATGTAATCTCTATCTGTAAAAAAGCCAGCCAGACAATTGGTGTTCTAATGAGACTACGTAATTTAATTCCTATGAAATCTAAGTTAATATTATTCAAAAGCGCGATATTACCATTCCTCACGTACTGTCACCTAGTGTGGCATTTTTGTAAAGCGAGTGACACTCGAAAGCTTGAAGGACTACAAGAAAGAGGACTTAGAGCGGTTTTCAAGGATAATAATTCTAGTTATGAACAACTATTAGAGAAGGCAGATCTGCCAACACTACTAAATAGTCGCTCACAGGATCTGTGCATCCTTATGTATAAAGTAAAGCATAAACTGTGCCCTGCATATATAAGTAACATCTTTAAAGAACCAAATAGTAATTACAATCTGCGGCAAGCAGATTTCTCTATACCTAGGTATGAGACAGTCACCTATGGCAAGCACTCTATTAGATATTTAGGGCCTAGGCTATGGACAAAACTACCCAAGAGTATCAGGGACGTCACAACCCTAACGTCGTTTAAAAGCAAGATACGCCAACTCAATATAAGTGAACTTTTAGATGATGGCTGCGCAGGCTGTAGCCTTTGTTCATTTTGACTTCTGTGTATTTTTACTATAAATCTCTTAATTAGTTAACTATAGATATTTTACCTACTACTGTATATAGTTTTTAGTTTGTATATTCTCCCCTAATTGGTGTCCCCAAATTAGTAAGGGATTTGTTCCCTGGCTAGACGGTTTTTGACACTTTAATAAAGTTTCTATTCTATTCTATTCTATTCTATTGACCAAGCGTGAGGTCAAGATGGCTGGATATTGGCCATTTTTTTGCGTTTTTTATGGACCGAGAAGAAGTCGAGGTCGATAAAAACGCAAAAAAGGACGAGGCCAATATCCAGACATCATGACTGAACAAGCTTTGTCAACAACGGATTTATCATAGCCAAAACGAGAACATTTTTTCTTACGGGACCAACGCGAGATATCCTGAGAGAGCAAGTTAAGAATGGCTTGGGTTGCCAGTAAGAGCACAGGATTCGCTTTATCTTCCCCACTCGCGGATTCGGCCATATAACAAAATTTCTTACCGTCTGCACCCCATTCATTGGCGATAACAGTTAGATAACAGTTTTTTCTCTGTCTTGTTAGGACTGTTGGCATATATCATGACCCAAATTGGCTTGTTCTTGTTACTTCTCCTAGCGATAACAATGTCTCAGGCTGGTAAGTATTTTCACTGTCACGCCATCAAAGAAAAAAATCAAAACCGTTCAATAGATATATTCCAGAATCTGGGAAACAAAATGGGATAAATATCCTAAGATCTTCACCAAGATTCAGGTCAGCACAATTTTTCGTTTTAGAGATACTCGGAGATTTGATTTACCCAAAGTTATAGAGCTTTGTGTGGAGCCGCCATGTTGGTGCCCATCCGGATGAACACCAACATGACGGCCGGAACTCAACACAAACATCTGTCACTGAGTTTTGCTTTGAAAGCGTGAATTCATTCGTCGGGAAACTCTTAAAAATTAAAGCGATACTTTTTCTAACACAATAATTGTCCAGGTAGCAAAATCTCCCCAAATATGGTACTTTTTTGACCAGACAGCTCTCTCAGCCGCCATGTAAATGCTGCGTCACTCAAAAGCTTATTAGAAATTCAAGGCACTGTATCACAAAAGGAAAACTCTTTCGAAGTAAAAATTGTTTGAATATTGATTTTTAGTACGTATTAAAACGGTGGATAATGTTTTTCACACCCTCTCATGCTCGGGATATCCAGTGCTATTCACCTCCGAGCGACGCCAAACTTGCTTAAGTTACGAGAAAAATGTTTTTTCGGTTTTCTTTCGTAATGTCTCAGTCAATTCTAAGCGTGGCCATCCCCCCCTTGGGCATTTGTCATGTTGCCTGGTATGGGCGGTGGGGAATTGTCAGAAAACCTCTGCCCGGGGGTGGGGCATTTGTCAATTCTTCTAGACGCGGTTAACGTCGTTCTTTTTTCAATATTTCACTTAAAAAAATATGTTTCTTTAAACAACTTTAAAGAGGTAAAGAAGTATATGTGGTTCTCGCTCCATCACTTCCCTATCCCACAATATTTTTTGCATCCGTTTGCTTCCCGCCATCGTGATCAATTCGCACATGGAGTAAAAACAATAAATGCATCGTTTGAAGAGTTTAAAGGAAAAGACGCTTTTTTTGTGCGTGAGTGGTTAAGCCAGAAAGGACTAGAAAAACTTTGCGAGATATTTGAAAACTAACATACACTTCGTGCACTGTACGATCAATGCAACAATTTTAAAATCCGCTGACGAAACGGTTCCATTGTGATGAGAAAATAAGCTTACTCATGTTAAGCTCATCGGGGGGTATGGGCACGCTTGGAATTGACTGAGCGATAATGAGAAAAAAAAGCTGTTCCCGTTGAAATTCGGTTTTGCAGTTTTTACAGATAAAGCTTGAAGGGATTTGTTTAGCTCTTGCGGAGACATTTCTTCAAAAACAGTTGTGAATTCTTTCTCTGTTTGAAACCATCCTGTAAAAAATAATAATAATAATAATAAAATTAAATTCAGTTTTAAGCTTTGGTAACGCATGACGATGAAAGATCGATGAAACCGGTAAAAAGGTTTTTTTGTTACAAAATTAATTAACAGTTAAAATTAATTAACATTTAATGAATGATGCTGAAAATTATGAACTTAAGCCAAAATTTAAGCTCTAAAGTTTTCAGTGCGCAGAGTTCTCGACCGATAATCAATTTGATAAACATAACAAAAACCAACCATTGTGAGCGTAAATCGTCACCCATAATAATAGGTAATCAAATGGTATACTCGTGAAATTAGGGAATAATTTCACACCCGCGTGAAATTATTCCCTAATTTCACGAGTCACAGTTTGATTACACATACTAATATGTCATAAAACTCGGGTGGATAGATAATTGATTACTTTGATGACGTCATGTGAGAACCAGCAATGCCATGGAAATAAACAAAAAAGTCGGGAAGAGAGTGAGATTAACAGGCTCCTACTCTTCTCTTAGATTTTTTGTTGTCAAGTTTATCTCGGATTGCCCAATGATGGGGTCTGTCTGCGATACTATTCGCCGCTACTGGTCTCCCAAAATAGTCAAAAGCTAAACCAATTAAGATAAAAGCTGTAATACTTAAGGTGGCTCGACTGGATTTTTTGGTGGGGATACCTCCCATGTTTGAGCTTTAACTACGTCTGCATGAGTAAAGATATGGGAAAAAGGTTACCACAACTGTATTATATAATGATGAAAATTTTTTATGATCTGGGTTTTGTTGCAATCGGAGTCGCCATGGCAACTTAATGACGCCATTACGCTTTTTATTTATCTTTGTGTTTCTCTGTACCAGGAGTTTTTTGAAGAAATCGCTTAAGGGAGTATGTACCTCCCATAATTGCCTCCATTATAGCAAAGTTTCAACAAATTCTATGAAAGCGTTTTCAAAATATTTTGACACGCAGTTTTAACAATCATAAAAACAGTGAAATAGCATGCTATCCACACAATTCGCTAATATTTTAAGAAACTGATAAGCTTTGGAAACGCGGCTTCATCCCATAGTGGTTTGATGCCATTGAAAACTGCATACAAAAAAGAGGGGAATTGCTCTAAGCGATCGCGAGTAAGAAGAATTTTATTGACTTGCATTCAGCTGCTTTTGTTACAGTTTTTGGACTTAATTTGGTCCATGTCTACAAATTTTGCATTTTTCAAAAAACCGCTCAATAAATTTTTTTATAAATTCGACAATCTGAAGATCAATTGTCAATAAATATTCCCTGCAAGTTTCAAGAACATTGAAAACAGGGAAGACTTTTAAATAGGGCCTGAAATATAACCAATTTTTTCCCGCGATTATGTGTTTACAAGTGAGCGTCCTCATTATTCACTGGCATTGTTTTCAAGTTTCATATGCACGTGCACAACTACCAAAAGATATAAATTTGCATCAAAAAGAACTCTCGATTACTTTCCGAAGAAATATTCGGAATATGCTAATAATTGGCTTGTGTCACCGACTAGAATTTGTTGAAACTTTGCCATAATGGAGGCAATTATGGGAGGTACATACTCCCTTAAGCGATTTCTTCAAAAAACTCCTGGTACAGAGAAACACAAAGATAAATAAAAAGCGTAATGGCGTCATTACGTTGCCATGCCGACTCCGATTGCAATAAAACCCAGATCATAAGAAATTTTCATCATTATATAATACAGTTGTGGTAAACCATTTCCCATATCTTTACTCACGCCGACGTAGTTGATGCTCAAACTTGGGAGGTATCCCCCCAAAAAAATCCAGTCGAGCCACCTTAAGAACCTTGCATGTTTTTAACAAGATACGTGTTAGGGCCTGTTTACATGGAGGTGGGGGACCCCAGGAAGGTGAGATAACATGTGGCGGGTCACCCCGCCTATCATGTAATTCAACGTGATCAAATTAAAATGAGAAGTATATGGACAGGCGGTTTACTCCACCTAAATGGGTTACCTCGCCTACCTGGGGTCGCCCACCTCCATGTAAACAGGCTCTAAGAGTTTATTTTATTATATAAACACCAATAAAATACCAGTTGAGCTTTCGCGCGAAAATTTGATATCTTCACACGTTATTTTCAGATGGAAAAGATCACCGTTGCTATGGCTACATAATAAATCGCGCCTTTCACAGCAAAAAAATATTTAAGGGAAATGGTTTGGCATTTCATCGGTGTACATATAATAAATAGAAAATTGCATGGCCGCTTGAGAAACGAAATTTCTCTTCTCATGTTGAAAAATATTTCACTCGTTTGCTGGGCTCACTCGTGGAATATTTTTCAACACTCGAAGAGAAATTTCGTATCTCTGCGCGGCCATGTAATATCCTCTACTTCTTTCTTGCAGTCTTATTACATGCTATGGGCAGAGTTCTGATAAAGCAGTGAAACTTTATTCTTCGTATTATTACTGTTTGTCGTCCGAATTGTAGCGTCATAAAAAACAGCTGCATTAGCTTGCATTTGAACATAAATGCCACCTGTATTATTATTATTATTATTATTATTATTGTTATTATTATTAATAATTAGTGTCATCTCAAAGGACATCTTCCGGGAGTTGGTCCCTTCCATTCTTATGTAATTTTCTTTGCTTTTCTCTATAAGGCCGAAACCTCACATGTCCTCAAGACTGGAAAGAATTTGAAGACTCTTGCTACAAGGTTATGGATAGTTTTGGTTATTCGCGGGAATTCAGTTGGTCGGGAGCTTTAAGCGTGTGTTATGGGTTTGGAGGAGACCTTGTTAGTGTGGCCAATAAAAAGGAAATGGATTTTGTTTATAGCCTTTCTCCCAATATCACCGACAATCCAGCTTGGATTGGGCTGGTTTATCAGTTCCGGAAAAATGAATATTTATGGAGCAATGGAGAATCTTTTAATGGGTCTTTTTCCGTCGAGTCGCTTGATTACTGTATAAATAGTACTGTATGTGAAGACAAATGTGGCGAAATCTTCAGAAATGATTTGAACCTCACCAAATGTTGCAAGAAAAACAAATATTTCATCTGTGAAAGGGCGAAAGGTAGGTAGTTCCTAAGAAAGCACTTGATAAGAAAAAAATTAAGGATAGGCGGGGTTGTGTTTTTTTTGTTAAAAACATCTCATAAACTACAGCTACAAACCAGTGGGGAGTACCGGACCTTCTGTAAACAAATATAAGGATACAAAGAGATTTTGATATTCTTTTGTATCTCATCTCTGTATTCTCTCAGTCTTCTTGATGTAAGGATCAGTTTTTAATTTGTAGTTTTGCATATATATGGTCAGTTTTGAGCAGTTTTGCCAAATAAAGATTACACTTAAGCTTTGACTTGTTCCGGGGGTGGGGGGTCGTCTCTATAAAAATTTGGAGGTGCTCGTTGAAATTTCAAAATACACCCCTAAAAGATATCAGAATATAGCATGTGTGTGTGGCTCAAATTCATTTTAACCCCTCCTGAGAGGTACTATACGGAAAAAACGGTTGAGTAACCAAAATACATCTAATAATTTTCAGCGAGACATCCCGTCGACAGGCTTCTAAGTGGTATCAATCCACAAATCAAATATTAACCCCCAAAGGTAGGACGAGTTCCCTTATTATCTTTTTTGGTGACTTCTCCCCTGGGGACTTGTTTTGCTTTGGTTTTTTTCTACTCTTATCGCCAAAGTTACTTCGAGTTTTAATTGGTTCACTGCTCACGTTGTCCCTCTTGTCGGATTAGTACATATATGTGTCAATCAAATGCCATAATTTCACGGGTGTTACACTCTTGTCCAAATCCTACTAATTTGGGCGAGGGGAATTATTACCTAATTTCACGAGTATACCATTTGATTACCTCTGATTATGGGTGACCCCACTGACGAATTACGCTCACAGTCGTAGGTTTTTGACATGTTAATCAACAAGATTATCGAACCAGAAATCCACGCACTGAAAACTTAATACAGCTTAAAGTCTTCCTTAACTTTATAAGTTTCAAACTTCTTCGACAAAATTCCTGATAGAAACCTTCTTGATGTGCTCTTTCGTGTGTTTAGGTTTTCTTAACCGTCTTTTGATGCGCCGACATCTTCATTTCTAACATTTAAAAACTTTGCCGCCATCTTAGCACTGAGACGTACGAAAGGTTGCCAAGGCAATTTTATAATTTCACATGTGAAATTATAAATTAGCCCTGAAATTTCGCGCCACTTTGTCACCCATCAGATTGACTTTCTTGGTTCAGTGTACTACTAACTGCTCTTTAAATTAGGTCCACTGGCTTGTTCTACCGATTGGTATCTCAGTGGGTCATCTTGCTACAGAGAAAATAAAAAAAATCTAAATACATGGATAGGTGCTCAAGAGGCATGTTCTGACTTCGGAGGAGGTCTGGTGAAGATAGATAATTACGATCAGCACCGATTTTTGATTCGTTTCCTGGAAATTTCTGGTCTAAAGAAAGTGGGAATAAATGTAAGTACGAGTTATTTACTTCAGGAATCACCAGGTGTTAAAATTAAGCGTAAAGACATGCTTACTCATATCTTCTTCTTGTGTAAAGAATAGAGAGAAGTTACTACGTCACGTTGCTACGGAAGCAAAATTTCTGAATCTCAACAAACCTTTTGTTCGCGCAAATATGGCAATTTTTACTTGCCGAGTTGTTTGAATATTATCCTATGCATGATTGTTCTGATCTCAGGAACAAAACAGTTAGTAGCCCATTCGCCACTTTAGAAAATACCATAATGATCCTTTTGTCCCCCCACCCCCCAAATTTTGCATAACTATTGTTTTCAATTTCTCTTGGGACTTAGAATCGTCCCAAAAGAAACTGAAACTACCATGGCTATGCAAAATGTTTTTTTGCGGGACAAAAAGATTATTACGGTATTTTCTAAAGTGGCCAATACCTTTCTTCCATAAGATTGTTGAGATCCAGGAATTTTGCTTCCATGATAAGATGACGTCACACTTCTCTCTATTGTGCAATGTTTAGTAATAGTGCACCGTCTGTCAATCAAGGTTTACTAAGAAAGACGTAACAAAAGCACTACCGTTTTTTTAAGGTGAGTGGCAGTGATTTGCAGCATTTTTCGAATAATGTGACAATAACAAACGCCCCATGATTAGTGAGGAGGCTATAAAAACTTTTTGACAGGTTTTCATGTTTTAAAGCACCCTTAACGATAGCCTTTAAGGTGGCTCGATCCGAATGATTACCTTGGTACAGTACTCGATCATGTTGTTAGTTGCAGAAACAATTTCCTCCCACGGTCCCTAGCTTCAACTTGAAAAGTCTCTCCTTGTAAGAAAGGAATGTGCAATTTGTAAATCGCCCGAAAAATTGACACATTCACTTGTATAGTAACAAAAGCTTTATATGCAATGTCCGACAGAAATAAAACTGATTTTAATTTGCTCTGCAAGTTTTAAGAGACAGAAAATTGCTGTTTATATATAAAAGTATTTAAAACCCCAGTAACTTATTTACTTCTCACTTAGGGCAAAAATTAATGACTCCAAACTAATGCCAATCATTTCTTATTTCAAAAGGCTAACTTGCCTATCCATCCACGGCTTAAAAACGCACAGCTGGCAGACCTGAATAAACCCCCATTTAATATGGGGGTCTTGTTTGTACTTAACTAGATTTGTTAATGTCTTGTCTGTGTCCATTTTTAAGTACGTGTGGTTTGGCAACACCGGGAACTCAAGATGTAGAGGAATGAACACAGAGACTGGAACGATGGAAGAGCCCGACAACTGTGAAGGGCAGTATATGCACTATGTTTGTGAAAGGCCAGCCGCCTCAACTATAAGTGAATACAAATTTTATATGATCCAATTCTACTAAAGGTTTAGTTAATGCCCGGGAGGACTGATGCTTCCCCATATAAAAAGACGGGGATACTCGACGCCTTATTTAGGGGTACGGGTAAATTGCAGATCAGTTTAGTGTCATTACTCGGGTTAAGGACTGAAAGCCATATTTGGACCTACACAAGTATCTTTAAGGGCTTTGCGCGAAGAAATGACGGATAAAGAAGAAGAAAAGAAGACACAGTTAATACCGAGCTTCATACCTGTTAAATGATATAAGTTCAACGGTTGTTTCGGACGTCGAACTTAATTTATTAGCCAAAGTATTTTACAGACATTCTCTTACTCTGAGAACTAGGTTGTGAGGGAGTCATAGTTTTAGTCTTAGTATTCAAATCTGGTGACGGACCAGCTCTTTAATTTTTCCAACTTCGCTCGCATTTGGAATGAGCTGAAGATTTTTACTTCCTACGGACCATTGAGCTTGAAAAGCCGGAGAAATGACGCAGACAACACGGTAATTAGAAATTAGAAATTAAAACCCGTGTACTAAATGAGAACCGCGGTCACAGGCAAAGGAAAGGTTTTAGAACACTACTTATCTCCATTTTTTCCAGTCACCTGGAGAAAATGACTCAATTTCTTTTTACTGGCTGGCTAATTATCACTTATTTTTTGCTGTGAAAAAAGGAAGGAATAGACATTCCCGGCTGGGAAAATGACTTTTTAGTAAAAATCCTAGCTGGGAAACGCCCTTAAGGTAAAGATCCTGGCTGGATATTGTATTTTAACATCTACCTCTAGCTGGCTTTGGGGAGCGGATCAGTAATTTTCCCACAGAAGTTACTAATCAACCAAAAAACACTTAGTGACTGTCCAAATATATGCTGGAGGCGATATCCAATCACTTTCGAATTTTTTCTCGTTGAGTACTCCTGAGGTTAACGCAGCGGAATTGCAAACTGTACAATGCCGCCAGCAGGAGTCTTCACGACGGTTTTGCGAGACATCTAAGGTCCACGAGTCCCAGTTAAAGTACGGCTTTTACCGTCAAAGCATGTCAAAACCATGCTTGTTTTCCTCGAATTTATTTTCAAGTTCCTCATAAATAAAGCTCTACCAGCGTCCACCGGAGAATTTTATGGGCAAAAATGTTAAGGATAATTAATGTAATTAATTTAAAATTAGTTGTCTCTGCGCAATAGATAACGCCTTGACCTTGCACGTCGAAGGTTCGGGGCTTGTTTCCCGCTAGAGAAATTTTTTTTTTGTCGTTTTGTTTGGTTTTGTTTTTTTCTTAAAACATATTTTCATTTTTTGACAGACTTAAAATACACCGCTAGACTAATTGCAAGTTCATTATCAACTTTTATTTCTAAAATAATTAATCCACGACTTAGCCATAGGAATGGCTAACTAAATTTATTAAAGATAGGGGTTATTTTGGCCGCCTTCCATTTGCTTGGGAAAATCTCAGTTTCTATCTGTTCTTAATGCTTGATAATGAAGGCCAAACAATACCACTGGCCACTTTCCATTACTTACGCTTTCCTTTCGTTTACAAATATTTCACTCAACAACTTTCAAATCGTTTTGACGTTTGGGGCTAGGGAAACGAGACGAAGATAAAACAACGGTTTGAAATTTGTTTTTGGTATCTCCCTTGCCAGGTCAGGGCCGATAGTTGTGAAAACAATTGTTGATAGGATCAACCAAATCGTTTTCGATGTTTCGATTTTTTCCTTATTTGCGCGATGTTACCCCATCTTTTGAGCGCGTTTCCTTTGCTCATTTCCAGATTATTTCTGAAATACTGCCGCTTAGCTACTTAATGGCATTGTTTGTCTCATACCTTTTTCTTTCGCTAAGCGGAGGGACCTTGTCAGATATTCTGTATCTAAAACACTCACATGAGAAGGAGACTACCCTCTCAGTTATCCTGCATTTTTCCACAGGCAGTATTTGTTATCACAACCAAA
The DNA here is from genome assembly GCA_942486035.1 of Porites lobata. Taxonomy (NCBI): domain Eukaryota; kingdom Metazoa; phylum Cnidaria; class Anthozoa; order Scleractinia; family Poritidae; genus Porites; species Porites lobata. The sequence goes on from CALNXK010000413.1 coordinate 167,494, forward strand.
ACAATGATTCATCGGATCCCATCAAAATCAAGTGCTCATTCCCAGAAAACTTTTGTTTCAAATTTGACAAGAAAACGGAGGATAACAAACAAGTCACCATTCAAGGATGTATATCCGCTGATCAATGCAGACAGTTTGATGACGAACATTTGCAATGTTGTGAGGGAGATCTTTGCAATAATAGTAAGTGTCATGGTTATACAAACGCAAAACTTTATTAAGTTACGCGCACTCTAAGATTTTGACAATGTTGCAAAACAGAGACAAGTTGGAGAAGAAAACTGATCGAAAAGCAAATATGGTGTACTCCTACTGAATTTTTTTTCTTTCTTCTTTTTAATTGTTACCTCCTTTGATTATAATGCTTCTATTTCGCAACTTGTAAGTCTTCGGCCAATCTCAGCTACGGCAGGATTAAGGTAGGTGTGTTTCAGATGTTGTTCAGTGATGGCACAGCGGGTTCTTCGTGATACACGGTAAGTCTTCGGCTATTTGAATCTGTGTTTACCCAATTTTAAGGTAACGGACTCATTTCATGAGGTGTTTTTGCTATACTTTGTGGTTGCACAAGTTCCTTTTTTCGTGGAAACGCCTTCTCATCACGACTGGATCTTATAATTACAGAGGACACGAGTGTACAAGCTCAGTTAGCCAGGTAAGACGCGCTTTTGTCCTCGCCGAAGGGTAGTAAACAAGTTCCACTGTCAACAAGTGACAGTGTAGTAAGAGAAGAGGTTTTAACACTATATAAGCTCTAACGAGTCTGTAACCCTTTTAATCTGACCGCATATTATTGGAAAAAACTTCCCCACTTCCATTTATAGTACAGTGCCAGGCCCGTAGCCAAATTTTAAGGGAAGATGCAATCCAACGAGGAGACGGGTCAAATGAGGCCGAAGGGGCAAATCTCTACGTGGGGTGGGGGGGCGGGGAGTAGAGCTTTGGTTGTCTGAGACTGAATTGCAAGCAATTTTGCAACTAGGCAACTAGGGGGTCCGGGGGTATACTCCCCCGGAAAACTTTTAAATTCAAGCCCTCTGAAATGGCTGGAAATGTATTTAAAACTATCATAGTGTGGAGAAAACGTCAGCAACAAAGAACGTCGCCATAAAAAAATTTTTCTCCACTGAAACGCATGATACAACATACCTCCATGTTGAGCTGAAGCAGCTGATGCGCTTAGCTAGTAAAAATCTTTTCCCCCTCATTCAACGCCGGGCCGAGATACTGATAATAAAAGTTAATTAACAACCATAATCCTAAATGGACTTTTATTGAGCAATGAAAAAATGTCTTGTAGGCACACCAAATCCCCGTTTTATACTTTACGAAGGCTAAAACACATTTTCTGGAAAGAGTGAGTCAGGTTCAGTGTAACCTCTTTTACAGCATTTTCAATTTTACTATACAATCAGTAAATTAAAATAGAACAATACTCCTACTTCACTTTGTTTTAAATCGCTGATCAATGAAAAAGTGGACCTCTGTTGCCTGTGGTGGGGAGGGGGGAGGGGGGAGGGGAGGGGGGGTGAGCGCAGCCGTCGCACCCCCACTCCCTACGGGCCTGATACTGTACCTTTGATCACAATTTGATATATTTATTTTCTTTGCAGTCATAGAAGCCACGACTCCCGCATCTGCACCAGAAAATTCCACGGTCATTAACAAAGTTATTTACATTTCACTTGGCGTCACGTCTGCTATTTTGCTGTTGTCGGTCGCTATTTTCGTCTGGTGCTACAGAAAAAGAAAGGAAAAGACTATTGAAAGGTTTTTGCAGCTCTGATAATGCGTAGCTGGCGGTTTTTTTGTTTGCTTCTTTTTTCTTTTCAGTTTTTGGACGAAAAAGAAATTGTAGGGAAGGGGACGAGGGGAGAAGTAAGTGAGAAAAACCTCCTGTATTCAACCCTTGAGATTTTTAAAACGCCGCTTCCAGTTTTTGTGAAAGGATGATGTGACATGTTTCGAGGTCTGACGTCAGCTGACGAAATGTCGCGCCAAAGTTTTTTTGTTTAATGTTTTTTTGTTAGCGCTTTCCCGATAATCATTCTCTCTCTTCGCCCCCTCCCCCATCGTTTTCTGTTTCGACCTCGGTTCAATACTCTTACTTTGCAAACCACGAATAAAAAAAGACACCAAAGAACCTGCAGCTATGCTGGCTACATAAACACGGAAATAAATCTAACACTAAGAAAAGCTTTTGTTTTGTCTTTTTATCTAAAAGTAGCGATTAATCTTCGCTTCCCGTGACGTTATTGGCTAAATTACATCACGTGTCAACAAAACCGACATAGTGCACCTGCCAAGATGACAGATAACATTAACTAGAAGTCAAAACCATTAATTAATTTGCAATTCTTATGAAAAATAACCAAAGGACATTTTTCATTGTCGAAAGATGCATGGACAAAAAATGAAAAATTCTAAGAATAGTCTGATGAGGACGAAGTTTGCTTTTTAGATATGCCTAAAGTGAATTAGAATGGAATAAGTTCTTTTTTTTAGTCACTGCTCGTGAAGGATGGTGCCCTTGTCTGAATCGTCCTTTTAAAAAAAAAATCAGTTTCTTTTATCCCCACTCGGCTATTTTGATGTAGCTTTTTTTTTTCACGCGGAGAACATCTCAGCTTCGGCCATTATCCTCCCGCGATGCACCAGTAGCCAGGTGCAATAATTTTTGTTGTTGGTAAAGTTTACAGATATACGAGTATATGTTGCTATAATATTGTGATCAGCGTAATAATCCAGCATTCTTTTTTTTTCCTTTTTCTAGGTCACTTTATTCACAAGACGAGATTACTCCTCCTGACAAGTGGGAAATTTTGCCTGAGCAAATAGACTTTGAGGAAGAGCTGGGGAGAGGAGAATTTGGTGTTGTTTATAAAGCAACCTTTAGTAAGAGTGATGAGATGGAGGTGTTGGTCACTGAGACTTCAAAATGGCCTGTATCATCCATGAAGCCGAAGGCACCACAGGTGGTGGCTGTCAAAATTTTACATGGTAAGAAATACTGACTGTTATCTCCACAGACAAAGACATAAAGTCTTAACTGCCTTTCAGTCTTCTTCATATTGTTGTAAGAATCCTTATGGATTTAAGTAACTCTTTGGGAACTTTAAGATCTCAGAAAAAAACAAAACTCGATTCTTTTCGAAGACGTGATCGCATGGTAAAACAAATTACACCACCCAGAGACATTCCATTTTTAAAATCGGGATTGTCTCTCGTTGGTGAAGAGCACGGCAAAGTTGGAATGAGTGCAAGTAATTTGTGGTTTCTTTATTCTCTATGTAAGTGTGAAAAAATAATAAACGCTGTTAAGTTCCAAAAAGTAGGTTTAAGCCTATTAGCTCTAAACAAATGCATCTCTTACGAATTTACATTTCCCCAAAACCGAAAAAAAAGTAATGATCTACAGAGCCTGAATTAAAGGCAATAATGAAAATAAGTTTAAAAAATGCAGCCTCTAGTCAATACATGTATACCCTGCGAGCAGTGGTTTCTCCAGGCCTGGAGAAACCACTGCTCGCAGGGTAATACATGTATGACAACTCTTCCTGAAGGATCGGATGCATTTGATGATTTGGTCTCCCCTTTTTGTGATCCATGTTGCCCAGTTTACACCTCAAGTCATTTGATAATGTGGAGAACTAAGGGGAAGAAATTATGAAACTGAGCTACGAAATCACCATGCTCACGTCTAGACCCAGGGGGTTTTCTCTTATTAGAAGCTATACAAGTGTGAGCGGGGCCGAAGGACATGGTTTTTAACCCCTTTGCGTGTGAAATTGGGAAAAGATTTCCACGATTTTGGAAAAACAGATTAAACGTGAAACAGGATTCGGTTTTGCTCTGCCTTGTACCAGGTCTGTATTTATTTTATTCTATTCTATTGTTGGTTTATTATTTATTTATTCATTTATCTATGTATTTATTGTTTTTATTTCATTCGCCTTTTATGAACAGCGGTTTAGGTAGTGAGGGAAACCGCATAGTCACATCACACTACCACCCGAATTTTCCAGGAGTACCTCCCGGGGCTGCTTGGAGGGTGCAGTGGTAAAATAAAAATAATAACAAATGTCTGAATATTTATCGATATTCTATTACACGGTAGAATGCATCTGTGTATACCCTTGTGCATTATAGGATGAGTGGGAAGCGGTAAAAATGGACGAATATGTTTTTCAAATGAAACATTTTGCACTGAATAATGCTGAAAAATAATGATAATAAAATCAATGTCATTTTATTTAATTATCTTTAGATAATCCATCTGAAGCACAGAGAGAAGAGTTCACGTTTGAGATTGAACAGATGAAGCTGTTGGGTTCACATAAGAACGTTGTATCCATGGTTGGATGCTGCACGCTTCAGGAGAAAATGTTCCTGGTTATAGAATACGTTCCGTGTGGTGACCTGCTGACGTGGCTACGCCGCAGAAGAAAAAAGGTATGGACATGACCAATTATACAATTAGTATATATCGAAATTATCAAGAAACAGATGTAGGGAGACAACATTACGAATATATTTTGGTACCGTCAGAACATTTTGTACAACTTATTTAAGCAACTGCAGTTGCTTGAAAGTTATAAAGGCATTTAATGATTACTAACAATAATAATTATATTTTTGTTACTTGCTTGATGTTTAGATCAAAGAACTTCAAGCTACCGAGAGATCTTATGCTGACAAAGAGGTTCTGAAAGATCAGGGAGAGACCAGAGATCAAGTAGGCTTGTATACTGTAGTTTAACTTTTCCATACTAGCTCTGTCCTAAAACATTCATTATCCAGGGCCCGGTTGCTAGAAAGATGGTCAAGTTTAACCCAGGATTAAGCGAAATTTTAAGCGCGGTTTTCTTGCTAAGAGAATGTAACTCAAGCTTGCAAAATACTGTTGAGCTTTTACTCTGAGACACAGTAATGATTTACACAAAATGTTTCTCTAAGAAATGCATAGGAAGGTAAATACAAAAAGTAGAACAAAATCTTAATCCTGGATTAGCGCTAATCAGCCCTTAAGGAACCGGGCCCAGAGTGCTTGTTTGTTTTATGTCTGGTTTACCTAGCTATCTAATCTACCCATCCGATTGTTGTTGAATGGTTTGCACGTAACGTAATCATAATTCAAAATAAAGAATTATTTATCCTTCTGAGTTTCAATTTGGTGAACTATTAGAGCAACTAAACTCGTGTATTTCTACAAAGTTTCAGTTCGAAAGGGTTCTTCATTTTGTGACAGAACACGTTTGAGTATTCTAATATATTGCGTGACGCGACAATAATTGGCAACAAAAGCTGTCACGTAACTGTCGGTTAAAGAGTGACATATCTTTTTTTTTAGATTTTGCCACCTGAACAGTCCTTGTTTTTTGAATAAGTATTAAGTTTAATGTCTATGAGCTCTCTAGAGATGAGTACTCGCTTTATGGCAATGTTTCTGTTAGTTTCCGGCCGCCATATCTGCGTTCCTCAGAGGGACGCCAACATGGCTGGCCTCTCTAAACAAAGCTCTATAAATTTAGGTAACACACTTCTCCGAATACCTCGCAAACGAAAAAACTGCACAGACCTGAATCTTAACAAGACTTTTTGCATATCCCTTAGATTCCTGAATTTATTCATTTCCACACAGGTCAGTAAACTTGCTAAGAAACAGATAAAGCAAGCGGAGAAAATACAATTGAGTATGGAAATGACCCCATTACTACAAGATAACAGCGAGGACACAGCGTCGACTTCTTATCATCTCGGTGACGAGGTATGAAAGAAGTCAACCAGGAGGGCTAAAAGATTTTAGATGACGTTTTTTTCTACTATATATGTAAAAACTGCTTAACTCAACTTAAACGAGGCCTGTAGCTCATGAAAGGAATTCTCGTGTAATCCTTGTAATCCCGACTAGTGCAATCGATAGAGTCGATAATCGATAATGATGGATAAGTCTCGGTAAAGAGCGATTGATTAAATTGAAAATCGATAAAAATCGATCGAGGAAAAACGTGTTGCTAATCGATAATTATCGACTTTAATCGATTTTTATCGAAGTTGTCGATTTTAATCGGCCGCTTACTTAATTAGGTTAACATTGGCAAAGAACGTTGTTTCCGAATCATACGTACATTATTTATGTGGCTTTGGACGGTTAAATTTGTAGCGAAATTTATTTCACAAATTACACTCAATATTCTAACGAAACATTTTCGGCCAATCGACAGGATAAAAAAGAGTTATAAGCAACTGACTCAGCTTGCTTGCACTGGAAACTGTTCAAGTTGAACCCTACAATGTATAGTTCAAGTGGTGAGGATAATGTTCAGTGTACAGTTTTTCAGCAAGACCCTTAAATTGCCTCTTCAAAAAGCATATTGGAAAGGATCATTTAAATCGTGATCTGTAAATATGCAAAACAAAGTAGATAATGAACTCCGCAACTAAATGGAAAAAAAAGTATCATGACCATAAAACAAAAATGTGAGAGAAAATCATCATTTAAAACAGAAAACATCTCCATATTGCTAATATAATTTGCTGTAAAATAATGCATCATTGGATTTTGAACCTTGGAGGCAATCGATAATATCGTTAAAATAGTTAAAAACCATAGCGCTGTCAATTGATTTTCTGATATCAGTTTTTATCGATTGCACTAGTCATGTGTAATATGCAAAAGTTGTCTCTTTAGTTAATTATCCGGGAACCGAGAAGCGCCTCTTTATGAAAGAATTAGTTAACTATAAAGACATTTAAGAAAATCAGAGAGAGGGTTGTTAATCAAGAAGGCCTACCACAAAGCTAGATTTGGTATTGAAGATTTTACTGATCCAAGTCTACTAAAGATCCGGCTGCCTCACTGGTTTGTCGTTGTGGTTGTGCCTTCACAAGTGTTTCTTATACCACAAAACGTAATCATGAGTTAATCGTCAAATTTATTTATTTAGACTAAGTACGTTTTACCTAGATTTTAAAATTCTCCCCTATCTTCTTGTCCTGGCAGCAGTAGGTCATCTGGTTGTTGTTGAACTTTAGTCTTTAATTCACCGAAATTCTAAATGACCATTGCATAGAGTAACAACAGAGTGGAAATTTGAGGTATACGTGAACGGACAGAATACAAGATTCCACGACTGATATTACATTAAAGAATGATAATGGTTAAACGGAGAAAATGGCCAGTACTGGACCAATAAATTACGGTTTTTGTTTTGCTTTGTTTTTTACAAAGGAAAGTAAACCTGCTAAAGATCGGACAAAGCAGGAGCAGCAGACGAACGAGAGCATGGAATTGACTTCGTTATCAGAAGAAATCATTAATGATGAGGTCCGACAGGACCTGGCGTCGACTCTTCAAGGCCATCTTGTATGAAGGAAATACTTAAATATCTCATTTTATTTTTCTTAAATTCATTTATCGTTATCAAAAGAAAGCAATGATGATGTCCGACAGGATCTGGCGTCGACTTCTCAAGGCCATCTTGTAGAAAAGAAATACTTAAGAGAG